>JALLPF010000011.1:0-27151 GCA_036939455.1 Cyclotella distinguenda | reverse complement strand
TAATTATTAAAGGTAATAACTTGCGAAACAATTAATTGAGAGATCCCTCAACTCCTATGGGAAGAGTCGGCATAGCATAATCGAGTAATGGGACTCGAGTTAGACGTAAACGTAACGGCAAACTTTAAAATAGGAAAGCCAGAGTTTTGGGATCGCTCCATTATTATTGGAGGTGAGCGTAGAATAGTAGGTTGACACAGTTTTTTGTTTTTTGCCATTTTTTCATGCCGCTGGCCAGCGCTCCTCGAGACGATGAGGAATGTTACGGGTGCTAGGATTGAAACCACAAGGAAAATAATGTCAAAATTAGAAGTGACAACCTTGAATAGAAAACGAAAGCATGCACTGCAAATTGCAACGGGGTCAATGGCCACTTTTTTTGGTAACCAATATCCCCTATAACGTTACATCTCTAACGAGTGTCACGTCAGCACCCCGGCAACAATTTGCTCCAGTGGTGTTATGCACGGCCACAACAACCTGTCATGTTGGCGGACACCATCAACAAATGAAATCTCCTATGACAGATCCCCTCTCTTGTACGTTGGAATCATAATGGAACGTCCAGGAATTCTCAATCCATCACACCAATTTTCTTGGGGATTTTCAGTTTCAAAAGAAAGATCTCACGTTGCGGTTGTAGGGACTCACACAACAGAAAACAAACCAAAGACTTCATTCTGTCGCATATCGAATCAACCTCCAAGTCCTTCAATTGTTTATAATACTATTTCTAATCGGGAAGACTATGAATCAAACTTTATTAGAGAGTATCCACCACAGTGGACTGGTTTCAACACATCTTCATGCAGTAGTATTTCATCGCTTTCAGCCACGTGCTTACTACCCGGGGATGCAATCATATCCATCAATGGAGTATCTGTCGCTCCATTTGAATCCACTGCTGCCGTGGCATCATTCATACGACAAAACTTCAACGACAAACTGTTGATTGTGGCTCTTCGTCATGACTTTGTATGGAAGGTTGGTTCGGAAGAAATCACAACAAAGGC
This sequence comes from Cyclotella distinguenda, assembly GCA_036939455.1. Lineage (NCBI taxonomy): Eukaryota > Bacillariophyta > Thalassiosirophyceae > Thalassiosirales > Thalassiosiraceae > Cyclotella > Cyclotella distinguenda. The sequence goes on along the minus strand of JALLPF010000011.1, from coordinate 26,138 downwards.
TAAAAGTTCACTAGATAGAAACCACCAGCAGCTGCAGCTATATTCGTTCAATCATGAGCATTGGGCTGGGGACCAACGACGTGTAGCGAAGTCTATCAAGGAAGCATGGAAGATCGTACGATCCCTGAATGGCAGTGCAACCGCGTTTCAAACAACCCCAACAAAAACAAACACGCAGTCCTCTTACTCTTCAAATATTTCCAACAAGGTTGAGTCCTCTACTGAACTTGATGTTTACAGTTTGAAGGATACTCGACGCCTATTCAACGAAGAGTTCGATAACAATTCATTTGATCCCGATGATGGTAAGAGGATATGTTTATTCGTTGCGAAAGATGCCGAATCGTCATTTGAGGAATGGCTGAAAAAGCGGAAGGTGAAATGGAGGAAACATCGGATAGGACATAACCTTCTGGATGACACAATTTCTATGCAGATGTACGAGCCATCACAAGATTTTTGGATTGCAAGGGGCTATGAAACATTTGATCGATGGCTATTGGCATCGAAAACGAAGTGGCGACGAAACTATTCGTGGAACAGAGATAAGCGAACGAGACTGCAATCAGAGACCGAAAAAGAAGTACATTTCCCCGCTGCTAGCAGTGTCTCATCAGCAGTCATCGACGACTTATCTTACGCTCAGTTTCAGGACTGGTTGGTGGTACGAAAGCAACAGTGGCGAGTATCAAAGAGAAAGCGACAACGCAAACGGGTCGTGTCAGAATCCACGTCATCTTGTGGTCCAGACGAGGCAACATCACGTCAGATTGACATCTCTCTCAAGAACACAGCTGCTTTTGACCATGACAAGATCCGAGTTCTTTTGGCCTTAAATAATGATACAATTGTGATCGACGAACTTTTAGAGGATCAAGAGCGTCGAGCGACACATTATTTAGCAGATGGTCCTCCATTGGATATTACTTGGATCTTTGACGCGGAGCTAGGCTGTCCTGATGATGTTGTAGTGTTGTTGATGAGGTTCTTGGCTCCACCCGATCATGGCAATCTATTGTGTCTCAGTTGGGGCTCAAATTTTTCTTTCAAGAAGAGAGATCTCTTGTGGCAAAGATTGTGCCCAAAGCAATGGGTATTGCCGCGTCGACCAAGAAAGTCATGGTAAGTCCAACATAAACGTTGACAATCGATTATCATTTTCGTACCGAAAGTCTCTTCCATTCGTCCAATACCAGGTGTGTGGTTTATATATCCAAGATTCGAGCCGAGGAAGAAGCTTCTCGAAAGCAGTCAGATGACCTCCTGATGAAAGCTGATGCTGTTATTGAAAAAGGCGACCTACTGACGAAATTAGAGAAGTTCGTTGAAAAAGCAGAGAGAGATTTTGCGTTCGATGTTAACTACGTGAGTTTCCGTTTTATGTAATAGCAGCGTATGTGCTGGATCGAGTTGTATCATTCACACCAAATAGACGTCAGGTACGGTTTTGGAGCGAAACTCAATATTGAACATGGCTGTAATCAATGGGAGGAAAAACATTGTAAAATGGCTTGTCGAAGAGAAGAAAGCAGATATAGAAACTTGCGATAGAGGAGAATTCACACCCTTGATCAATGCAGGTGAGTTCGCGTGAGCCCAATGAAATAATGTTATTTATTACCATTAATTTTCTAATTGTTCATATGTCATTACCGAATCTCTATCATCTAAAAGCATGGAATGGAGGTATGTTCCTTGCAATATTGAAAATGACTTCGCTAAATGGTTCTGATGAAATTTTCGTTGTGCTATCACGGAAGACAAGCATTTGGTAAGGTTCCTTTTAGGCAAAGGTTCTAACCGTCGACAAATGGGAAATTTTCATTCGTCAAAAGGGCTTTCATCGAATCACTTTGAAGGGATGAACGCTGAAGGATGGGCTCGGTATCGTGGACACAATGATGTTGCTGATTTGATTTGCATTGGTCTTTGACGACATCGAATCAGCCATGTGGAGTATCACTTACGTTTCAATGGAATTTAACGAGCAGTGCTGATACGGTATTCGGAAGTGTTTTGAACTCGAACATGATCCCGATAGCGAACGAATTCATACTCACACGACGACTATCACATATATGAAATGATCAGGATGGCATAGTGATTTCCACAAATCCAAAATTGGACAAGATAGACTAGGCTTAATTCCCGAAATGCAGTAATATGGAGGCGAATCGTCATTTGTCCCCGGATCAGACGACGATTCCGCGAAGTATTGTGGAAGCCAAGACATCAAAACATCGCCCAAAGTATTTTGTGGTAATGTAGTGCAAGTAGTCAAGTGTTCCACCAAATTGTCAAGAGTTTCTTCCTCTGTAGCTCCTTCGTTCCTTTGATCGTCATTAGAACGCTGATTATTTTCATGACTGCCTTGATTGAATGCTTGACACGGCTTCTGCATCGCTGGATTACTATTTAGCAACACCCTCACAGGTATCAATTCAGGTATCCCGGCATTGTGATCCTTTGGTGCCGACAACTTAACAGTAGATAACCCACTTCCGTGAGTTGAAGCTAAGCCAACTTGTAGGTGGATGTTGACTTCATGATATGAATCAAAATCAGAATTGAGAATTGCATCCCACATCTTCTCGTGAGATTTTTTGGTGATGGACATGGCAACTTTTGACGAATTATATTGCATAAACAAAGCCTGCTTCAGTGAATTGCGAAATGTTCTCCCTATAACACCCTTAATGCGGCAATCAGTTCTGCTGATAGAGTTGTGACGGTCTTGAGTACTGAGTGCTGAATTGTTTTCATGTCGAACGCCATCATCAAATGGCAACAGTGATGTTGGGTATGCTGTGAAGTGAACTTTTATCTTCCACGGTAGAAGGCAACTTCGAGCACTTTCATCTGAAGAACTTACGAATGACGAATGGTGCATCATTCGTATGCCCTTCATCAGATCATACAGAACTCCCACAAACAGATGCCATCTTAGAGGTACCCCAGTCACTTCATCCTCAAACCAACAGTTTGGGTAGGAAGCGAATTCCGATGATCGGCTTGACTGCGTCTCTTTTGGAGACAATGACGGGGTTGATTCGCGTCCAGGACACCCTTGTGTCATCATCACATCCTCTTCACCTGTCGTGTTATTCAAGTTATCGTCAACGCCATCTGACTTGGAGCGTGATGCGTGCTCAGAGGGTGTGTCGTCAGGGGGGGTATCGTTGGGCTCCTCTCTGACCACGACGGAAGTCCCAGAAAATATGGAAGGAATGCTTACAGCTGGAGCATACTGGAATAATTGCAGCACCTCTTCATAGAAAGCCAAATGGAGGTATGACATGCGCGGTATCATTTTATACAATGGGCGTGGCATGGATGTGGATGAGAGCGACGTTGCATCCAAAGAAAGGACGACTGGGATTGTTCCCGACCAGTTGGCGTTTTGAATGTTGGCAATTGACAACGGACGCGGTTTTTCATAGCCTTTCATCATAACAATAATTAATTGTTTGCAGCAGTAGATATTGACACAGAGTCGACGGCAACTTTAAAAACTTGACGCCACGAATTTCCACAGCGCAAGGAAATAGGTTTTCGAAACATCAAAAGTATAAGAAGTCAAAATTGGCACGGTTCTGTGTGTGTGCTTACGTGAAGCGGACCCAGTGCACCTGGCACATCCTTCGTTAAAAGAATTCTTCGAATCCCTCGGTGCAATCCCATACGTTGTGTACGAATTCCCACGCTGTTTCTTTGGTTTGTCCCATCGGCGCATCGGCGGTCGGCGGTTGCACGAATTCGGAAAAAGTGATTATCAAAAATATCACGAATAGACGTGTGAACGATTGTGGAAATCCCATGATACGAAATGTCATCCTCATTCGTTGAACTAGTTCGACGCAGCATCAATGTGAACTTGGCAACAGCGGCCGCTGCTGCTTTCGTTGTAACGTCGCTGTACATTGACGACAGTGAAATCAAGAGAAAAAAGGACCCCTTATCACGAAATAATAATATTACTTCGTCGATCACACTGACACGTTGCGAAGTTCATGCCCAGCACGAGACAAATGGATCATCGATACCGTTTCAACGGCTAAGTAAAAGAGTCAACGAGAGGCCATCGCTTACCGAGCAAACCTCGATTTTGTCGCGAATGAAGATTGACAACAGAGCGAAGGGTATGAACCTGAAATATATCATAGATTGGAAAACAGTTCTTGGTGAGGGAGCTTATGGTCGTGTTTTCCCTGCTCGTCACAGAACTACCGGAGAGAAGGTAGGTCGAAAAACAATCCTTTGTGATTCAATCATAATCAATATTCATTACACATTACACGCATCATTCCTTCACAGGTTGCTCTTAAGAAAATATCGAAAAGATATACCAACTCAGCATCATTCCGGTCAGAGACTGATGCTCTTTTGAGAATATATGATAATGGTGGACACCCCAACATATCTGGGCTCCGCGACATGTTCGAAGACTTCGATCATTACTACCTAATTTTGGATCTTGTGCCTGGAGGTGAAATGTTCGATCACCTTATTAAATATGGTCAATACAGCGAAGATGATGCATCACGGCTTGTACAGGAAATTCTGTCGGCATTGGCATTTCTTCACAACATTGGTGTAGTACACGCTGACCTCAAACCGGAGAACATACTCCTATGTTCAAAGAAAAAAGGAGCGGAGACAGTTAAAATTATCGACTTTGGGTGCGCAGTAGTCGACAAGAGAGGAGGCTACAATAACAGTTCCATCGTTCATTCTGAACCCTTCAACCCATTACTCAACGACACACCACAAACTGCATCGACAGGAACCAAGTAAGTGAAGAACACGTTTCACAGAACTATCTGCTATTTACATTGACTGGCCATAGTAATTATTTTGCATTTCACTCGATTTCAGAGCCTATTGGGCACCTGAGTGTTTCAGAGATGTGACAATTACAGAATCGATGGATATGTGGGCCGTTGGAGTCATTGTATATATTATGCTCGTAGGGGTCCATCCATTTGATGTCAAAGGCATGGCGTCAGACAAAGAAATCGAAGAAGCAATTCAACAAAATCCCATCCCACCTCTTACCCCGGCACTTACATCCCATCTATCTCCTTCGGCAAGGGATTTTATCAAATCATTGATGAATGCAGATACCGACACAAGACTCACTGCGTTAGTAGCACTACAGCATCCCTGGATAAGAGGGGAAAGGACCCCTACATCAAAAATAATTGGGTCCGATTACAAACTTTCAATGTATCAAGATCTTAGGGAAAAATTAGCGACGGGTATCTTCGCAGCACTCGTCGATGGAAAGAATATTAAGACGGAACAAGCAGCGAACAGCGAGCAGTCTGAAACGACATCATGTACACACATATTAACGCGAGCTTTTGAGGTGTTTGATGAACAAGGGAAGGGGTATGTCAATGAAGCGGACCTTGGGAGAGTGATCACCAAAGTTACTGGTTCAAATTTATCACTCAAAGATCAAAAGGACATGATGACAGTCGCTAAAACATCCTCTTCGCTCGAATCCACATCGGGACTATCGCTATCAGACTTTTCGCAACTATTCTCAAGACTCAGTCATCAGCACTTCCCGCGTGGACATTTCATTTATCAAGTTGGGGATGTAGGCGATGCGATGTACTTCATTAATAGTGGTAAGGTTGAGATCCTTACACGGAAGGGTCATTTGGTTTCAATTCTACGGCATGGAGATTTCTTTGGCGAAGGAAGTTTGTTGGAAGCTCGCAATCACAGGTTTACGTCAGCAAAATGCTCCACGCCGGTGGATGTTATTAAAGTTTCTCGCGAAGAGTTCGCCAGGTACATACAATCAGCTTCAGAAACGAAGGCTTCTCTTAAATTGAAATACAAAGCACGCTCTCTTGAGCAAGCAAAACAGCTGATTCGCTTACAGACAAACCTCGCCAAGAGAAAACTCATTCGGGGTGAGGATAGCAAAGCGAAATTTGTTTCTACGAAAAATTTTCATCCTTACTTTCCTAACTTTCACCACCTCCATTGGAAAAAAGGCCAGGCAGTGTACAGCGAAGGTGATATTGGTGAGTCCATGTTCTTAGTAGATTCCGGAAATTTTAGAGTAGAACACGGAGGGAAAGTGGAACATATTTTATGTCCTGGTGATACATTCGGAGAGTCTTCTTTACTGTTGAGACGGCCACGATCGTCTACCGTGACTTGCGATTCTGTTGAGTGCCATCTTCATGAGATGCACTCTTCTGATTTCTTTGAAATGCTGGAATCTGATCCAACAACTAATAACGCATTACGAGAGATGTCCTTACAACGTATGTTCCAAAAGGCTGTTAAGGGGTATTTGCGATCACAGAGTCATACAGAGGCTGGGTTTGGTGAAGATGCGTTGAAGACATTGTTTCATGCTGCTGATACAGATAAATCGGGGTCACTTAGCTTAGATGAAGTCAGAGGCATCATGGGCACAGGTGCTAATTCATCTTTGAAAGAAACTGAAATTTTGGAGCTTCTCAATTCTCTTGATATTGATGAGGATGGACAAGTATCATTAGAGGACTTCCTTCGCGTGGTCAAGTCCATGAAGTAGCCGTGAAAGTAACTAGATCTTGATTCAAATAATGACTTATATTTGTATAATATTATGGTCATAGAGGCACCAAGAAGTGTTAGTTTTGTTAGACCATCATCATCATCATTGACAATGTTGACGGCAATAACGCGACAACGGGTCTTACCTTTTGAAGTGATTTTGTTTAACCCATTTTCTCTTCTACCGCCCGCTTTTCTGCACCAAAAAAATACGCATGCTCTATCTTCTATCGTACTCTACTTGCAACCTCTTGCAACGTTGCTATAACCTCAACGCAGGGCCACCGAATAAACGCCACCCCAGGTCCTCATCCAAACAAACCGGAAGGCAAAATGTTTCTCGTTAACTGGTTCTATGATACTCTCGCCTCTCTCGGCCTCTACCACAAGAACGCAAAAATCCTATTCCTCGGGCTCGACAACGCCGGCAAAACAACTCTCCTTCACATGCTGAAAGAAAATCGCGTCCAAGCCCACGTCCCCACTCTCCACCCCAACACCGACGAGCTCATCGTGGGGCAACTCAAACTCAAAACCTTCGACCTGGGTGGTCACGAGACCGCGCGGCGGTTGTGGCAGGATTATTTCACCACCGTCGATGGTGTGGTGTATCTTGTCGACGCGATCGACAGGGGGAGATTTCCCGAGGCGAAGAAAGAGCTGGACGCGCTTTTGACTTCAGACGAGTTGACAGACGTGCCCTTTTTGGTTCTGGGTAATAAGATTGATATGCCTTCGGCGGCGTCGGAGGAGGAATTGAAGTATGCCTTGGGATTGTTGGATACATATGGAAAGGATACGAAGCCGGATAAGAATTCTGGGGTCAGGCCGATCGAAGTCTTCATGTGCTCTGTGGTGAGGAGGATGGGCTACAAAGACGGATTTCTGTGGTTGTCCCAATTTCTCGCTTAGTTTGTGTCACCTCCCGTCCCCGTCTATGGTTACGCTGCCACGTATACTGTGAGGAATCAGACACGAATAGAATCCTTATTATTATCATGATGTCGGTCAATATATTTTACGACTGCTGTAGTTGCATTTCAAGAATTGTCAGGAGAATTGCAATCGATGGGCAGCTCATAAGATAAAATTATATGACATTTCTTACATTGTCTTACTGTAGCAAATGAATGAGTCTGAAAAACGAAATCAATATTTATGTTTTTTGTAATTATTACGTACTGCAAGAATACCTCGTACCCTTCAACCCAAGGAAAAAAACGATGTATTGGGGCTCAACCACCACAACCAGGCTAAGTACGAGTGATTCTAGAAAGGATTGCAAAGATTGGCTAGGTTGAAATTCTTGTGCAATAATTGCCGAGGTAAAATTGATATACCGGCCAGGGTTTTGCAGACTTCAATTCGAATTGAAAAGTCGGGATCTGTCAGATTGACTGCAAACTCTCCTTTGGAAGCTATATTTTCACGAGTCCTGATCTCGAGCTCACCCTCTAGAATCAACGGGACAACTGCCGCAAGGACTTGATCACGCGAGAGGTGTGAACAGTTACGTCGTTTAAAATCAACCTTGAACGTTTTTCTGCTGACATTACTATCCAAACAAGCCGAACTAAAGTATCGTTCTAGGAGCAACTTAGTGACAGCTTTAATTTCCACGAGTGACGCATGGCATGTGGTCTGAATTGGAATCATGCGCGAGATGAAACGCGACCCTGGAGGAGAGTATGGTGAAACTTCATGCTCTAGTTTCCTCGATCCTTCTGCACCTTCTTCTAGATTGGCATTTGAAGGAGTGCGCAAGTCCTTCATTATGATCTTTACAGTTTCAACTGGGTCCCATTGAAGAAAATCGCCCGTCGTATTTTGCTTTGGCAACTCCGTTACGATTGATTCAGAACATTCGCTTCCTCTTTCGCAGCTGGGGGTTTGTTCTTCTTTTATTCTCGGTCGTAATGCTGTAATGACATCATCATAAGGTATCAGCTCGCTCCCGGGCAGAGTACAAACAACGCATACCATTCCTTTTATACCAGTATCGAAGAATGAAAAAGGAGACTTCATGGACGATAGAGTGGTCTGAGACCTGAAACTTTTTGAATCAGACCTTTGACGTTTCGACGTTCGATCATAGCTTAGTACTTCTTCAGCAGTGGCTCCTTTTCGTAGCATACTAAGTTCCTCGTCGAGACCTAGGGAATCCGATGATTTCAATATGTTAGAATCTGCAGATGCCTTCAACGTTTCTCCCCGATCATTTCGAATTTGGCAGGATTTGGAAAGATAATAATAGTGATGAATCAATTCTAGCGCCTCTTTTTGACATTTCTTCTCACGCCCTGATTCACAAGTTATAAATATCCCAGGGAATCCACGGCGCGGCTGTTGATATTGGTTCTTGTTGCTGCGGTTCCTCTTGTTACTTTTATCGTGACCGAAATTATTGTCGTTGCTGAGCAACATGATACGGCAAACTTTAGTCCTATCAGTGTAAATAATAATAATGGTCGTAGGTCAATAATAATTTTTTTTACTTCTTTCTGACTGCTTGTACAGATCTTACTTCATATACCTGTCATGGTCTTGGATAAACGCCCAACTTTGACAGTGTTTTCGTAAAGACTTGTGAATTTTGAATGCCTATTTTGAAGGTATGATCCTCTAATTCTACAGTTAGAGTGGAAGAGGTTGTTTGAAGGTAATGCAATTTTTGGTTTTCGGAGCTTGTCGTTTCTTAAAACATATTTTAATTTTGTTTCAAATCTAAATACGACGAATTATTAAATAATGACACGTGCCAATGGATGCTGAGTTGTGATAAAATACGAATCTCTCTCCTCCTGCAAACATTTCTTCACAACTTCACCAACTATCTGGTCGATGAGCATGTCCGAGGATTGATTCGAAACACCATCCTTATCCAGACGCGCACGATTTGTGTCGGGTCCAGCATTGATCCCTACTTGGGGGTCTAACTTGATTTCATACAAGATACCCTCAATGAAGGAATCCCTCTGAATTAGTGAAAAGACATCCTTAATATCACTATCTCCTAATTGTACCCTCTTTCTTTTAAATAGACTGAACAATTTTATGGGATTCTTCTTCTTTGTGACTGCTTGATAAGGTTGCTTCCAGACCCGCCTTCCAGATACGACTGGGAAGTCATCGTTGTTTTGCACCACAGTATCATGAATTACTTCAGAGCTGCATGGTGAGTTCGATGTAGTCGAATCATTGCAATGTGCGTCTCTTACTTGTCCTTTCATAACCGAATCCCGAGTTGAGTCAAGATCATCTCTCTTATTCGCTACGTCAGCAGTATTCCCTATTGAACCAGCATACACTGCTGCCACAGGTGATTTTGAATCATCCCCATTTAATTTTTGTGAAGGCACTACATTTTTATTTTCTTCTTTGCTCTCTGAAATATATTTTTCTCGACCTGTATCCAATTTGGAGTTATCCTTGAGTTTTATTAAGTCGTCAACGGCATAATTGAACCCTTCATGACCCCCATATCGACAAAAAAATGTGAGAGGTGTACCCGCATCAATTGATTCAACACTGATCAAATCGTCACCATGGACAACCATGGTGTCAGCTTCCTGCACTTGACAAATTTGACATATCGGCTGTTTGCTCAAGGCTTTAAGAGCTCTATCAAATAAATTGATATTCCGATGCTGAGTATTTGTCAGATTGGTTTGAACAACTGATTGATCCACCATGTTGGAGTCAAAACTGAGAGAACGAGATGGCTCCCTTTCAGAATGATTACCCGAGGAAGAGTCGTAACAATTAGATGTTATGGATAGGCTTTGTTGCGACGATGACGAAGACGACCGATGCAACTCAGGAAGTAAACTGGTTATTGTAGGAGGTTTTAATGAACTGATGATCGTCGGAGTGATTCGTGATGACTCCGGTGAAAGACATTCCCTATTGGAGGTCTCCCTGTTGGAGCTTTCAATAGGTTGCTCGGGACCAGCGATGATATCGGATGCTACGAGATGACATTCTCTTTCCACCCGAGATTTATTCGAAGATATCTCAGCTGGTTGTGATCCAGTGACATTAAACAAACCGACCAAATTTTCGGGCGATTCGATGCATATTGACGAAGAAGGTGATGGTTTCAGCGACAGTTTTGTCATCATTTCTGTTGAATGGTCGTGATAGTAATTGTTCGTAAAGTTACCGGATGGACTGTGTCCTAGTGGAGGTGGTTGGGATTCATCAATCATTACAAATTCAGCAAGAAGAGGGGATAGATTCTCCTCGTTGGAGATCTCTACCTCAATTGCTGGTTCGCTTGAACGAGTATGATACGGAGTGGGTATCTTTTCAATTACTTCTAAACAATTTATCTTGCTACCCACTCTTGATGGGTTCAGCTCAGAAATGTATGTTGTGGAGGGCTTTCGATCAGAAGTGAGTGCAATCGACACGGAACGATACATCATATCCCCGTCACGTAATTCCAATGGGATAGACACCGCAGATGACGGTAATTCCGCAGTCAGTTTCTCGACTACATAAAAATCTTGGTGTTTGTCAAAGGTCTCCAGTTCGGATTTCTCATGGCGATTGCTGGGACACGGAGACGATTGTCTGAAACTGGATCTCCGTTCCGTGGCATCGTCTACTTCGATGGATGTGATCTGAGAAGATAACAGAGGAGATGGCATTCCAATTTTCTGCATTATATCCTCTTGTCCTTGCGAAGATTCATTGTTTTGCAAGTCGGTATCGCACAAGGGAGAATATCTGGGCTCTCTGGGCATTGTAAGTCTTTCGGGACAGCCAACTCGAGGGTTCATAGCATCGTCTAGAGATAGTATTGTTGAATCAGCTAGAGACAAGTAATCCTCATCAGTCAACTCAACCATCCTGCCAGATGATGTGGTTGCTAAGGGATGTGCTTTTGTCAAACAAGGTTTGGATTCCTCCGCTGAGCTAGTGGAATGGGTAGATTTAGATGTCATTAAAAGACAATCCGGAGTGGATGCTTGCGAACGAGGCCCACCAACGTGATGAAACGGCTGTTTAGTGACCGATGAATTCTCGTCCCGTCTCTTTTCACGAGTTTCAAGTTCCTCAAACGTTGGCCTTTCCATCACTTCAAATTGCATGAGGCGGGATAATTCAAAACTCAAACAATTCACGGTTGGCTTAAGGAGAATTTCGCGATTCACGTCGACACGTGTCTCCCTATTATCTCCAGAATTAGAATTCAATGAGGTGATATTTGTTGCATGGTTGTCCACAATAGTTTCTATTTCTCCACCACCATAATCATTATCTTCATTGGCCGTGTTCGACACTTCGCAATGTACTTTTGCGGACACGACTTCTTGACTAGCATGGTCTGAAAATGACGGATAATCAGATCTCGAAATGACCTGCTTGAACGGCAAAGGCAGCTTTCGTGGATTCCTGACAAAATTGTGCTTGGCTGTGGGCAACACGAAATTCGAGAAACGTCGGTCGGATGAGGTCTGAATCTGTCTATTCTTCCCTAGCGGAAGACATAACTTCGAGCTCTTGTGCAATGAGAGTGAAAAATTGTTCTTCTTGTCTGATTCCATCGATAGATCTCTTGCGGTCACTGTTTCCGACTTATGGTTCAATCGTAGAAGATTCGATGTCTTCTTCTTGGTTGTATTTTTCTCAGCTTCAAGAATTGTACCGTTCGAAGGAAGTTCGATTAACGATTGTTTCTCGGACTTTGCAACATGTGGCTCAATTGCTGTACTGGTGCTGTTGGTCTCAGATCTCATGCAATCGAGTTCCACTTCTTGACCTTCGTCCGATTTGAGTGTACCGCATGACAGCAAGCTCGCGAATCGAGGGCTAACAGGAGCATCACTTCGAGAGACTTGATTACCCTCATCATCAACTAGGCTACCGTCGTCACTTACAGCGACTTCACTCGTTGATGTTGTGATGCCCTCTTCCTGGTTCATGGATGCTCCCATTCCCCGCCACGAACAATCTATCACTGAAAATTCTTCCGGTTGTGTCGAACCTTCGTCGTAGTATGATGGTAACTGTGAACCCTTTCTCGTGTACAAAGAATCCGATAGAAATCGGGAAAAATCTAAGCTAGCCGAGGCTGATGCTGCAGCGACAGTACTTTCTATTTTTTCAGAACTGTTATTCTCTTCGAAGGCGTCGTGGATACTCGGGCAGCTCTTTCCAGCCGATGGTGATTCATAGGGCGAAATCATCCCGATAGTATCGGAGGATGGCAAGTGGGAAGTAGCTGCAAGTAGGATGGTGATGTTGTGATAAATTATAAATTATTATTCCCGAGCTGCGATTCTCCGCTCGAACAGGATGGAACGAAGTGCGAGTGTTGACATCTTCTGTTCTCGTCTCTTCACCTTCGCTGAAATAGGTACGATAGACTGAAGCATAAGTACTTACTTAAAGTAAGTAGGAGTACTTATTTACTTATATATATCTCGATGAGAAGCATGCTCGTTTCGAGACCGTATGTAGAGTTCGTTCATATACTTCCCCTCTACCTACTCACATGCATTCGACGTACAAAAAATCAGAAAATATCGTTAATCCTGGTCTGAACTTGGACAAAACCGAAACTACCGAAACCCGTCCAAGCAGGGCATATTCTATTTTACAAAGGTAAGTAGGAGTACCTACTTATAGATACGAGTGGTTCGTACGTCGACACTCAACATTCACACCAATCGCAGTTTCATGGATGAAGCCGGCAAAACCATACTCTTTTATCATTATAACTGCTATGACCGACCCTTCTACGATGGAAGTTAACCAGAATGACGACTCTGAAGCGAGATTATCACAGCACAATGATGTATCATCCCGATGTCCTGACGTGGAAAGGTACGATGACAGTGAACACGACCTCAAAAACTTCGGTCTATCCGACTACGAGCGCCAACGTCTCGAACGCATCAAACGTAACCAAGATCGTTTGGTCTCACTTGGCCTGTACAAGGAGCAAAAGATTATCACCCCGAAAACCCGCAAGCGTCTTCACATTGATACACCGAGGCGTGAATTGCCCAGTAGATCAGGTAGGGCTAACTTTACGGAAACTTCGTCTAGGAAGGAAAAGAAAGAAAAGGAAATGGAGAAGAATCCAGATGCGTGCTCTACTTGTCAGTCTGAAAAGGGAGGTACGTTTTGCCCAGATGGATCAATTACAATTGTGATTCATCTCGTCTTCTTTTTGACCGGAAGTTATAATTATTATTTATGGTACTAATCAAAATTAACGTTATCATGAATCATATCAGATCTCATGTCTTGCGAATGCTGCAGAAAGCTGTACCACTCGCGCTGCCACCCACCCGTCTCATCCGACGAAGGATTTCGCTGCTTCGAATGTAAAGGTGCCGGTAGAAAGCGTCGTGTAGCCTGCGGACAGTGTTCGGCATGCAATGCTGAAGATTGCCAAACTTGTGTAGTTTGCGTAAACAAGACGAGTGATATCACGAAAAAGCACAAATGTATCTTCCGGAGGTGTAAAAGTTGGGGGAAGGGCGTGTTGGGAAAGGGCGATACCTGTGGCAATGAAGAAAACGATGAAAAAAGAAGTGACAAACATGAGAGTTACTGTGATATCTGCAAAAAGGGAAGCTGTAAGTAAAAATCTATCTTCCTTCTCACTCAACTACCAATTATTGCTGAATTTTTTATTCACCTCTATCCGAACAGATCTGATTTCCTGCGTTCGTTGCACCCGAGTTTTCCACTCGAACTGTCACAAGCCGAAGATATATTCCCTTCCCGAAGTAGACTGGCATTGCATGCACTGCCAAAGGATGAAGAAAAAACGTTCTCTTACAAAACCGAAGTACACTGATTCGTTGATTGCAATTATGAACGAGAAAGAAATCACTGTGACCGTGAGGTGGCCGAAACTCAAATGCATTGTCTGTGAGGAGGACGAGGGTGAGCATTTATATCAATGAAACGGGTCACCTTTTCAGTTATATCTCATTTTAATCACTCTTATCTCTCAGTCACTTCATCATCTTTGAACCTCAGCTGGACCACTTGCCGAATCTGCCACAGCTGTTGGCATTTGAAATGTCTCTCGCCACCATTACAACATCGACCAAACAGTTGGAGGTGCTGCTCATGTAGAGATAAAATGATATCCTACCGAAACGCGAGGAAAGAGACGTCGGCAAAACCGAAGTACAAGTCACATCAATCATTGTTTGAAGGAGCTCACGACGATGATTGCTTCATATGTAACAACGGAGGCGACTTGATATGTTGTGATTTTTGTTGTAAGGTGTTTCATATGCAGGTGAGAAGTTGTGCCTGTCAAATCATTGCATCTTGCTATAACCCAGTTCGCGACGATTACAACAAAATTTCCTTCTTAACTGTCGATTACCTGAACTATGATCGAAGTGTCACGTCCCACCACTTGACCGAATCCCAAAGGGCGTTTGGAAGTGTTGTGAATGCGCGGCGTCACAATACAAGCGTATGTTTCGGTGCGGTGAGTGTATCGCATGCAATCGAGACGACTGTGGGAAATGTACCAATTGTCTAGATAAGCCAAAGTTTGGGGGGCTTGGCCGTTACAAGCAAGTTTGTGAGACGAAACGTTGTCGTTTTAAGCGGCTTGCACCCCCAGCTTCGACACCAAAAAAATCTTATTCTGAAAAAGAACGGGAACCGCGGTTTGCGATGAACACTGAATGCAACACCGGCGATTTGAAAAGAAAACTTGACGGAGATGCATATCTACCGATGAGCAAGCGTAATCTCCCTCGAAAGAATACCGAGGATGTGACGTATGATGAAGATTCTGATCCTACTGATCGAAAGCTGGAACAACCGCCCCAATGCAGACAGGATAATCCGAAATCTTCACTTCATCACGGCAAAGTACAATCTCATGTGATTGAACGAGGTTATGCAGTCAAATCATGTGACTCACTTGCATTGGCAAATCCATCATTGATGGCTGATCCTGTTGGTAGCAAAATACGAAAAATTATCCAAACTGCACTCAAGCGTCAAAAGAAACTCCACGTCCAAGAACACACCTGTAAGTATCTTAGAATTTTTATTACAAATGAGGAAAGGGCAAATCTGACGATTCGGCTTGGAGGGTTACTAATATTGGCTAAGGCAATGTATCATTATCCGGGTGAAACTTCTTTGCAAGTAGAAGCAAATGCAACTTTAATGAGATTAGTTGCAATGAAACCGTCTTGTGGCCAGGAAATCATAATCTCAAGTTGCGTTGCATTGGCGGTGAATTCAATGCAAAGCCACAAAAGTTGTTTGAAGATTCAGCAAACGGGATGTGCGTTGTTTCGAGCACTCTCATATGATTTTGGTGTACATGAAATGATCAAATGTGTTAACGGACTAGAAGCAGTCGTTGATTGTTTGATTGAAAACTCCAAGCAAATTGATCGATTGCTGGATGGATTATGCTTTTTGCAAAACTTGCTCTGCAATCCGCGCATATCCGGTGAGGTTAGTAAGTTCGTCGTTTCCCGAGGTTTAATCCCAGTCATCGTCGATGGTATGGCCGCATTTGAATACGTTGATGGACAATATCTTCGTTCTGCATCAGCAGTCATCGCCAACCTCGCTCTTCACGAGAATGCAAGGATGGTCATCGGCGATTACGAAAAGTCTATCCCGACATTTATTTCAATTTTGAATGGTGAAACTGACGTTATCTCAAAAAAATCCTTCATCGACATAATCAAGCTTGTTTCAGACAGTGAAATAAAATTCTCATTGCAATGCGCCCACAACCAAGTTGTCAAGATAATTATGAGCTTGATATCCAGACATTATGATGACGTGTTGTTAGTGAAATCGGCTCTTGATACCATAACGAGAGATGAACAGAGCTCCACCCTGTTTGATGTCGGCGATTGCAGAACATTATTGTCCGAAATGCACAGACACTCCGCAATATATTTTGTCCAGTTATGTGGATGCCGCATTCTCCGAAAGCTTTCTACACCTGATATGCAAACTGAAGACACCAAGGCGGCAGTCGAATCCATTTTAGCCGCATTGAATCGTTTCAGATTCGATGAGTCTATTCAGTTTGATGGACGACATGCTTTGGTGAATCTCTGGATACAATACCCTTTAATTTCCCAGTTGTTACATTTTGGTGAAACCATCTCGATTCTTAAGCATGATTACAAAGTGATTCGTGACGAAATAGATGTTCACTCTGAAGCGACAGAAATGGAGAAAATCGTCACAGAATACGAACACAAGATAGAGGATAATAATATCTCCACGATGAGTGATGACGACGTTTGCACGAAGATCAAGGCAATCATTAAGAAAGCTCTGAAGCACCCAACCGATCATAAAATTCAAGATAAGGCTATTGAAAATATAAGGAAATACGCAAAAGATGCAGAGAGTGCGGAGAAGGTGATTCGACTTGGTGGTCTCGATATGATTGAGACTGCGATGGAGAACCATCCAGATAAAGTCGTTGTTCAGGGAGAAGCAAATGCTACCCTCGCAGATCTCATTTGGAAGCACCCGTCGTGCAGTGAAGCTGTAGCGAAGACAGGATGCCTCTCATTAATGGCAAATGCGATGAGAAACCATTGGAATCACACCAAACTGCAGCAAATGGGATGTTCAGTCTTTCGTGCATTAAGTTACGAGGACAAGAATCAATGTTTCATCAATCGAGTAGATGGATTGGCAATTGTGATTGAATCTGTAAAACGGAATCCAAAGAAGCATGATATCGTGAAGGAAGCGTGGTAAGCCTCTCTGTATGGTACTTCCCTCGCGTTTATGTGCGGTGGCCTATCGTTAGCTGACATCTCCTCTTGAAAGCATTTTTCTTCAAAACAGTCTCTCAATGCCAAATTGCCCTCAAGAAAGTATCGCTTCTATTATTTCCAATGGTGTCGTTCCCATCATAGTGGATTGCATGTTCACGAGTATGGACGCTGACTTTATAGAGAATGCGTGTGGGTTCATAAAAAATCTTGCAATTGATGATGTCGCGAGAGCTGCTATTGGAAAATACGAGTTGTCTATCCAGACGATAATATCCGTCTTGGAATCGAAATCGAACGATCCAGCAAGTAAGGATGCGCTTGATGCACTTGTAATGCTCATGGACAACGACGACAATCGCTCTCAACTCGCACATCATGATGGAGTACAAGCAGTCATCTCGTGTGTTAAGCACCACTTGGGTAACACTGCTCTAGTTACTTCAGCGCTTCAACTCTTACTCGTGTTTACAAAAGGCAACTCTTCCATTGTACACGCAGAAACAATTTTTGAGTTTTTAATGACTGAGATGATGAATCCGTGTCATTCAACTACGCATGTACTTGCGTGTCACATTTTTGGCAATCTTTCAATCCAGGAGCACGAGAAAGCGAAATTGGCGTTTGAGTTTGTTTTGGCTTCAATGAAGAATAACAAAAACGATGGCAGTGTTCAATCCGCAGGGCTCAAAGCATTGATGAATATCTCCGTCACAAATCCCTCGATTGCTGCAGCAGTCCGAACCGAAGAAAATTTGTCAATTCTTCGTAAATCGGAGTTTCAAGTGCATTGATGTAAGGCTCAATTAATAATAATGTTCAGGACTCTGTGGTATTATTGCGTCAATGATTAGTTTCTGCTTAAATAAAGAACTTCAGCGCTCATGAAATGTCCGAGAAGAATTATTAACCGTCGATTATCATTTAGATGCTAGTATTAGTTAAACAATACGACACTTTTGTAAACTACGTTTGATGGCCCTTCTGCGTCTCCTTAGTCTTGTTCAAAATATCTTCGCCGGCCTGTATACGGTACGCCTTACTATCACCCTGCCTCCTCGTCACCTTCCTCGCTCTCCTATCCAATTCCATAACAGCGTCATCGATACTTACACCCGCCTTGGCCGCACGAACCATTGCAAAGTACAAAACATCCGCAAGTTCCTCGGCCACATGTTGTTTGGTCTCGGCCTCGCTCAATTCCTGCGCCTCCTCCACCAATTTATTTCGTAGCAGCGTGCTGTCCTCAAACAATCTCTTGGTATAAGACCCTTCAGGGGCATCCCTGAGACGTTGTTGTAGCACTCCCTCCAAATGACGCAATCCCCTCGGTTCTCCCCAGCAAGTCAACGTGTTCAAGTGACAGAAAGCTTTTGTGGGATCACCGTTTTGAGTGACAGTGAAGCGTAGGGCATCTCCATCGCAGTCAACATCGAGTCGGTGAAGAGTTTGTTGATGACCGGAGGTATCACCTTTCCTCCACAAAGATTTGCGAGATCGAGAGTAGTAAACCCCTCTACCGGATTGCAGAGCAGCGACGATGGATTCCTGTGCGAAAAGTGATTTGATCAGATGAGCCCGCTTCAATAATGAGAAGCTTGCTTCGTAAGATTAATGACGCACCTCGCTCGAGTAAACCAACCCCAGGGCCTCTCCACTCCTCGTGCAAACAACGGTGGTGAACAATCCATCACTCCTGTCCGTTTTTACACACTGCGCAAACGCAATCCCTAACTGTCTTGCGGTCGGATCTACAAGTGACACGTGACCCTGATCTTCGTTGATACCTCTCGCAAAAGTACCCACCAATGAAAATAATGTTTCGTCGTCGGAGTTGCAACGTAATTGAATGACAAATTTGATTCTCTGTCCCTCTGTACAACCACTGACCAAATCCGCTACACTACTCATGGCTCCAACATCATTCTCATTCATGTGCACCGATACTGTGTCAACTCTACCCCCAATCTCGGCCCTACCACCCTCCTCCGCCACCCTCCTAAAATCATCCTCGCATCCAAAGTGCACAACGAGTCGTTCCCTCGGCAGACGACACACATCACAAGCACCAAGGGCATCCTCGATCGACTCTCCCCTCCCCACCTCCAAAACAATACGGGCACATCCCGCATCGAGGAAACAACATGCCAAACGTCCGTCAGTCTCCATCACGTCTTGTAGGGGCAGAACCATTTCAACATCCACGATGGAGACATCGAGTCCCAAAAACGACCCGAGATACGAAGATGCCAATGCCACCGATTCCTTTGCGTATAGCTTCCTCAGTTTTCGGTTCTCATCAGTGTCGTCATGCAAGGTGGTTTCGGCTAGGCATTTCGCGAGAACGTCGGGGTAGTGCGCTGGGTCTTGGGACGTGGAAATGGCGCCGGGGCAGGAGGGGTGGATTCTAACACGGCCTGTGGCGGAGAGGGCGAGGGAGTCGTTGGTTTGGGTGGGAGAGGTTAGGAAGGTGGGGTAGGGGAGGCAGGCCATGTTTGGGGAGTGGGGATTGAGGATGACGGTGTCTAGGGGAGGTGAACTGATATCAGAAATTCTCGAGATTTTCTAGCAGTTCTCAGTCTTTTGCGCTTTACCCGACACTTCTGGAGATGTTGTAATCAATATCAACAATCCAGAGAATCTCGAGAATTGGGATAAAAGCACCGACCTGCGTGTTCGTGTGGTTGTCATTGGCCGACGCATGGCAGAAGAAGATATATTATTATTGACTGGTAGGTAGCCAAGTAGACACGTATCTACACGTATGTAAAGCAATTTAATGTTTTCCTTTGCTCGGAATATTTTTATTTTTTCATGATTGGATTCATTAATTTGTTTTTCGAAGGAATCGAATGGAAAAATTTGATAACAAGAAATTAAAAAATTAAAAAGGCGCGCTCATGTTGCGCTGTCACCACAACGCAGACCGCGGTCAGCAGACTGACGACGAATGCAGTTTACCTACAGTAAGTAGATATAGAATAAGTAAGTACTTATATTAGCAGTATCTCTCCTTCTTCTTGCCTTTGTTCCCCAAACTGGAAATCCGCCGATAATCCAACCAATCAACGCAGCAACCACCATGGACGGATGGGACGACGATCAAGATGTCTACGACGATGAAAACCTCGACGACATTTCCGAGGACAACGCCCCCGATTCCTCTTCTTCGATCCATCAAGAATCGAATTCGTCGCAGCCGACCGCTCAGGGCGTCCTCTCCCGTTTCGAAGCGGCGCTCATCGCCTCCATCGACGATGATACTAATACGTCGCGGGATCAGGATCGATCGTTTGGTTTTGGAGGAGGGTTTGTCATGAAGGGACTAAGGGGATTCATTGAGGCAGCAACCGCTCCGCAGGAGGAGGAGGATGAGGGGTCATTTGAAGATGGATGGGAGGAGGATTTTGATCTGGGGGAAGAGGAGGATGGAGGCGATGCGGAAAAGACAGAATATTTTGAGGAAGACGAAGGTAATCGTGACGCGGGAGCTGGTGGTGGAGATGGATTGTTGAAGGAGAGTGGGCCTGTGTCTATGCTTCGAGACGAAGAAATTGTGAATGAAGTTGGAAGCGGGTGGGGTGATGAACTAGATGTGGACGTTTCGTTCGACGATGAGAATATTGGTGAGGGGATGAAAACGGGTGATGTACCAGATACACCCGCGGATTCCGCCGTCGCGGACAATCAAACAAATTATGTTTCAGATTCCATCAAAGATTTCGTCGCAATGACTGAATCGACACTCAATTCAGCCTTCAATGATGCTTCCAAAACTCCCATCAAGACACCTCGCCTTGAATTCAATCTTAAGGTCAAAGGAAAGACAGAGTCATCCAGCAAAAAGACAATACGTGACGATTCCAGTGATGCTGTGTCCAAGTCTCTAACCGACTTTGTTGACATTCTTGATGCAGAATTGAAAATGTTGCAAGACAACCTGGACTCAAAAAATGTCGAAAATAATATTGTTGAATCAACATCGGTCCAGTATAGCTACGAAGAAAGTAAAAACAACTCTCCAGAACCGACTGCTGTGGGGGTAAAAACATTGAACCTCCCTCATCAAGAATCATGGTATTTAAATGCAATGGAAGGAGGAAAAGGGGGAGTCGTTTATTCAAATAATGACTTGATCCAGCCAGCCGAATTTTCTTCCGCACCCATGTCCACTGCCGTAGGAATGCCATTGAGCGAAATGCCATCCTCTGTGGATTCCAGCGCCGATTCTCATGAGAGTAAAACAAATTATGGTTGCCGCTTCACACAATCTGAGCTTCAATGTACATGTTTAGAGCTGATTCTGCCATTGCCGGATAATGACAATGGATTGCCGCTGGAGGAGCAAGAATCTGGTTTTGGAACAAAGACCCTTCCAGATGGGACCACGGTTCTCGTAAACTACGAACAGCTGCTGCAAAACGAAGCTGCCAAGCGCATTCTCCTTCAACGGTCGGTTGACATCTACGAACGCACCATGGGAAAAGTTCAAATTAGGTATCAAGCATCCATGAAGTCAACCCAGGAACATGAGGAGGCCATCAAGATTCTCCGTTCACAATTGTCTTCTGTCGAGAATGAAAATACCATGCTGAAGGAGCACCTGTCGGAGTTAGAGGCCGCGAAGGGCGAAACCCACTTATTCGAAAATGAGCTTGCAGTTGCTCACAGCGAACGGGATGTTCTGGAGAACAAAGTACAAAAGCTGCAGGATGATTTGCGACAAACGGATGAATTGCATTCGAGATCTCGCGATTCGCATAATTTGGAAGAGATGAAATTAGAAAAGTCTGCTTTTAATCAGCGCTTACTAGCAATGGAGTTTGATCTATTGGAAGCTCAGAAAACAAACGCATTGCTCAAGAATGAAAACGATTTGATACATCAAGAATTGAGAAATGAGATTCAAAAGTCCAATATTGTTTCGATCGAATCTAAATCTACCGCGGATGGGACTGTGACCTTGAAATCAAGAATTGAAACACTCGAGAATCTTTTACAGCAAAAGTCCAGTGACTGTGAGGTGTTGAATGACCAAATCAGTGCTATGTTGTCTGAAAAAACAGACAACGTATCGGAATCTCGTCGCCTAAAAGAGTACAACGAAGCTCTGCTAGCTGATGTATCGAATCTGAATGGTCTGTTGGATACTCTTAAAAAGGAAAAAGAGAACTTCCAATCCATGCAACTAGATTCCGAAGCACGGATTTCGGATTTGAGTGCCACAATGGAATGTTTGAACAAAAATTCTGATGAAGCTCATACGCTCGCCGCTGAAAACGCCGCGCTAAGTTACGAGCTTGAGATGAAGTCCACAGAGATCAATGGACATTTAGATTCATTGAAATTATTGCAGTCCAAGCTAGATTTTGCAATTGGTCAAGCTTTAGTAACTCAACGACCATATGGTGAAAGCAAATTTAGTGAGAATGAAAGTGCGCTGCAAGCGGAAAATGAGGTTTTGATGAAGAATCTCGATAAGCTGCAAAGCGAGCTCGCTTTGCTTGAGAGCGATAAATCTGATTTGGAATCGTGTTTAGAAGACCGAATGAAGCGCATCCAAAGCTTTGAGCTTCTATTGGAGAATCTCCAGTCGTCGGAAACGGAGGCTGGTAAACTTCGAATCGAACTTGAAGCCTCGCAAGCTTCACGAGATAGGGCGGACACCCTCAACAATGAGCTGAAGACAGAATTAGTTACTGCACAAAACAATTATCAGGCACAAGTCAGTGAAAATCAAGAGCAACTCGCCGAATCCCGCACAGAAATTTCAATACTCAGATCGAAGATTGATGAGATCCAACGACATCACGATGAGACTACGACTTACATGGAAGAACAGATTACAGGCTTAATACAGCAAAACTCTACTCTGACTGAAGAGTATAAATTGTGTTTCAATCAACTAGGCTGTGTCCAAAAGGAACTTGATGAGACGAAAAAAAGTACCTCTGAAACAATGTCCAGGTACGCTGAGCAAATGTTCAAGTATGAGGGTGAGAATCTTGAATTGTCTGCTGCCTTGAAAGTGGCTAAAGACGAATCGGAAAAGAAGCTACTAGAAGATAACGCGACCAAATTACGATTGAGCGAGGTGCAAGAAGAATTACAAACGATAAACGAGAAAATCGACTCTCTCCTATCCTTAAACAATCTACTCCATGAATCGAATGTGCAATTTCAACAAGAAAATTTGGTTCTAAAATCAAAGGTGGATTCAATTCAGGCTGAAAGCGACGACGGGCATTTAGACTTGAGGACAACGATTGATCAGTCTCGCAGGGAACAATTATCTGCAGAGACAAGAGTTTCTGAATTGGAGGACCAAGTTGAAGCGCTCCGCGCAGCTAATACTCAACTCGAGGACAAGTACTTTGACATCTCATTCGAAGCTGAAGAAAATGCGCGTCTACGAAGAGAAAGAAATCATTTTGAGACCGAAGTTAACGTTCTGTCAGAGAGGATTGACGAACTTTCACTTCAATTGAGCAGTTCTGCACCAACCGACCATTTTAGCTCGATGGAAAGGGCGAGACTACTCTCGCGTATAGCAGAGCTTGAAAAGGAAATCAACGATGATAATATAAATGAATTGCGTGAGGAATTGACCTCATTGCACGAGGAGAAGCAGCAAATCGACTTAGACAATGAAGAGCTTCTCGTTCAGCTGGGTTTGATGCAGCAAAGCAAGATTAAGCTGGCAGACGATGCGCAAGATGAACTGAAGAATTTGCGTGAGAAAAATTCAATCCTTCAGAACGAGAGAGATGAATACAAACTAGCTCTTTCAACGAGAAACAAGAATGGCATTGATGAAGTCGTCCAGACGCTTCGGAAAGAAAACATGGATCTTCAGACTATCACATCTCGCCTTTCCTCAGAAAAAAAATCTCTGGGGAGAGAGGTTAGCACTGTGACAAAGACTTTAAATGCTCTCGAGCAGCAACATCTCACTTCACACGATCTTACTGAACAGTTGAGAATAAAAGTAGGTGTGCTTGAAAATCAACTAACCGATAAAGAACAAGAGATCATGCGAATAAGAAACGAATTAGAGCAGAATAATGATGACATGATAAAGCTGAGGACGGAGTGCTCATTAAGAGAGATAACTTTCAAGCATATGGCCGGAGAGGTTGAAAATAAGAAAAATATCGCCTCCCTTGACACCACTTTCGGAAACGAAATAAATGATCAAGCATACCAAGCGGAGGATGTCAAGGAATACGATGATGAAGATTGCCTCCAAGATCTTTATGCTGATATCGTGGAATCTGATGATTATTTACGAAATCAAATTGTAATTCTGGCTCAAGCTTTAGAGAAATCGGAACTTCGAAGGGCAGACGCTCTCGATCGTATAACACGAGAGCGCAAGTCCAATGCAAACAGTTTGAAACACTTAGGGGAATCAGTGAAACGATTTTATTCAAATGTCAAATGCAGTGATTTGGTTGAACACTATTTTAGAGGCTAATGTATTTTATGACGAAAATGATGGCATGCCAACTCTCTTGGTCATTTTTTCTTGCGTAGCCATACTTTCACTTTAAGAGAACAAAGCGCGCTTATGATATATAAGTAAAACAGAAGAATATCTTCTAAAAGCTGAAGTGGCTTCCATTGAGCGAACATTGTAAGGGATACATCGACGCACTGCTCTTACAATTCATCAGCAGCTGCTGTGATTAAGACTCATCAAGCTTATGCTCGCTATCATCCTGATGAACAATCTCGCTTAATTCCTTAAAGCACGTACGCCACTTTAGAGAAATGTAAGTGTGAAGAAGTTCCTCGTTCTTGGCAATGTCACGAGTGGCGAAGATCTCAAACCTGTCCTCGTCAAAGTAACGAACCATTCGGGTATTGGCTGTTCCTTCTTTGCAGGTATTATAAAATGGAGCACACCCACTTGCCATGCCCCAGACCTGCATTTGATTAGTTAGGAGCGCGAAAATAAGCTTTTCCAAAATTAACGTGGCTACGCGATGGAACCGGATAAGGATAAGGCCCACCTTGTTCGGTCGTTCATGGCTCCATGTGAAAATGTACGGACATGTATTCCCATCAAAACCATCAGGAAGACGACGAATCACACCCTTCTCAATAAGATCTCCTGGAAGACGAGTCGGTTGATTTATTAAACAACCATGATTCAGAGACACCGTTTCTCAGGCGGTGTTTTCAAGCAATGCTCTTCGGTGAGAAGTAATTCGTAATACCTTCGTTCGTCTCACCTTCGTTGAAAGCAACAGCGGCAAAAGCGCCATCAAACCTTCCGGTTTGTTCATTGGAAAAGGTTGATTGCTTAACATAGACTTTAGAACACTCGATTTTTGTCTCCGGATGTGACGCCATGATGCAGAATCAGAGTGCGTGGTTTCCTTTGTCAACGATGGACTGCGAACTCGAAGAACTCGGATTGTGTGGACGCCGGTAACTCACGACGGATTACGGATTAGCTGTGCAGTTTTTGGCGGGAGATCCGGGGTCGGATTTCCCCGGAATCGGTGATCATGATGATGCTGTGGTATCTAGGTATACCTACTCATATTCTTAACCTACAATATGCACTATCATCATAATGATCTTCTGTTAAAGCCTACGACGGCAATGGAGTGTGTCTAATTTGAGTTTTGAGTGTAGCCCACCCCAAACCACCCCAAACCAGAAACTCAGGCCTGACCATGACCTCGACCACGACCTCATGAGGAGAAGAATTCGATACATTTATACATGACTGACGAAAAAACAAAATATTATAGTTATGCAACAAATAATTATGTGTATACAACAAATAATCATGACTTCATGACT
>JALLPF010000010.1:0-28683 GCA_036939455.1 Cyclotella distinguenda | reverse complement strand
TGTAGGTGAGGAGATCGAGGTAGGGCACTACTCGAGAATTTCGAGCAGATGATTCATGGCAAGTACGTCGCTAGATCCCTGCACGTTCCAGTACTGGTTACATGCACGTGACGCGTACGTGCGAATCTTATGGCACGTGCCCTTGAGTCGGATTGCTCAGTACTAATCATTTTAGTAGAGTGCTATGTGTGCTTTTGTACGTAGAGGTAGGTGCTATCTTCCTACCTAGACTCCTGGCGAGTCCAGGTCCGATGAAGTCTACACTACTACCAGTAGATTAATATTTTTTGAAAAAAAGGTATCCATATACATACTAAAGTACTTAGTAAGCCTTTGGTTACAGCCAGTCTCATATATTATAAGTAGGTAGATTGATAATGGGGAAGGACATCTCAGATCTCAGATACAGAGTCTGTCCGGGTACGATACTTCTGTGGTGTATAATACTTCTTGGTTGAGGAAGCACTCATTGTGAACGATTGACCAAGACCAGAAAGTAGGTACCCCACCAAAGGAATTGATAATACTACTAATATTTTGAATTGATCCAACCTCTGATCATAATAATATTAATCGTACGTACGAATGTTTGTCTCTGAAAGATCTCTTGAGAGCTATAAAGAAATCAAGAATCGCGTAGTGATCACATCATGTTCAATCGTACAAATCTTCGGGCTGATCAAAATAATTGTACTTTCGCAAGATTCGCATCTTGGGAGATGCGCATACGAAGCTCGGCACTTCAAAAAGTACGAAACGCTTCATATTATTATACCATCGTCTCACAAATTCGAATCTCACATAACTACGAATCCAATTATCGTCGTCATCTCAGCAGCAGCAGCAGCAACAACAACAACAACAACAACAACAATGAATCTTTCGAAAAGCACAAACATATTACTTGCATTGACGTCAACGGCAATCATATTTCCTGAAACTGTTGACGCACACGGCTACCTCAAGACTCCTCGCTCTCGCAACTACTACGCACAAGTGGAAGGAAAGTGGTTCGGTGGAACTTCAAACGACCCAGCCATTGAAACTTGTCCCCACTGTCTTAACATTGGTGGTACGGAAGCCCGTTGTGGACTCGTTGGCGATCATAATTATGATTTGCCACCCAACAGTGTTGGCGGAATCATGCCCGCAGTTGTCCAAGGATGCTACAAACCAGGATCCGTGATTGACTTCGAGAGTGTGCTTACGGCACACCACAAGGGACATTTCGCATTCAAGGCTTGTCCGATCACCCATGGTGAAGTTCCAACTCAGGCATGCTTTGATGCCAATTTATTGACCTTCGTCTCTGACGAGCTATACGGTGCAAATGTTGATCCTCTCTATCCCGAGAGGGCTTACATCCCAAGGACTGATCTTGAAGGTGGCTTGGTTGTTGATAATGGAGGACGCTATATCTTCCACCATCGATACAGACTCCCTGCCGATTTAACTGGTGATTTGGTTCTCATCCAGTGGCACTACGTCACTGGAAACAGTTGCAAAGATGTTGGTTACGACAGTTACAACTGGCCCAATGGCTTCTATCCCGGAGATCTTCCCATCTGTTCCCAGCCTCTTCCCGAAGATGGTCGTGGAGTCCCAGAACAATTTTGGAATTGTGCTGAATTAAAGATCTCCAACGATTGTGATGGCCCAGATCCCGAGCCCACCACTACTACGACTAGTAGCACTTCATTGTCTACGACTAAAGGCACCAGCGCAACCGTCACCTCGACATCCACTTCTACCACGACCAAGTCTACATCAACTGGAACCTGCAAAACGGAAACTGGTGCATGCGGGCCGAACAATCCATGTGGTGGAGGTTTGTGCTGCAGTCAATGGGGTGTGAGTGTCTTCAATATTTCAATGTTCTTACCCTCGCGACAATTCGCTGAAACTTTCCCGTTCTTTACTGTTTCTTTGAATCCAGTATTGCGGAGCGTGAGTGTTTCGTCGCCGATTCATTTTCCTCACTGTGACAATTAATCTCACCAATCAATTTCGGCTGAACTACTTTTAGTACCGAGGTATACTGCGGCGCTTGTTGCCAGAGTAACTGTTGGACCGATCCCGATCCCACACCCACCACCAAACCCACGAGCAAGATCACCACTAAACCCACTAGCCAGGTCACAGCCTATCCGACCAATCGTCCCGTAGGAACGACCTCGTCTTCGACTACTACCTCTTCGTCTACGACATCATCGTCTACCACCTCCTCCACTGCGGTGTCTTCCACAACGACTACCAGCTCAACAACTCCTACGGGTGAATTAGTTGTCAATACTTCAAAGAGGTGTGGCTTTTCCGAATTGGACGCGAGGGAAAATTGCAAATCTACTTGGTGAGTCCAATTTGTCAGTCCATCGTCGTCTGATGGAATGCAAAAACATCTCAACAATATTTTCTCATGAACGTTTGCGTTTGATAGCATCACCGGCGCGGACTGTGGTTCCGGGGAGTTCTGCTGGAGCTTGCATAATAATTATTGCGGAAGTTTCCCCAAACGAACTTACATTAACCCCGTTGAGTCCAATGTGGTGAGTCGCTGCGGACTCAACGAGCTGATGGCAAGGACTTTCTGCGGTGAACCTTGCAGCTGGCAGTGCAGCAAGCCCGGAGAGACATGTCTTGCCGTCCACACCAACTACTGTGGCTCGGAATATACCGAAGATGGTGTTCCGAACACAACCCAGGCAACTTCCAGTTCCACAACTCCAGGTACTGGCGTAACTACCAGCTCGACGACTGCTGCCACTAGCACCACGACCACTTCCAGTACCGCTGCCAACAGTCCATCAAGGATTCCGACGCCAAAGCCCACGAAGTACCCGTTGACTCTATTCCCGACATCTTCTCCGATTACAAGACCACCAACAAGTTCGGTTGCAGCAGCGGTAGAGGCAGTCCTCGAAGCGAGCAAAGACGGTATCGATAACAAGATTCTCTTGTATCAAACACCATCCATGCAATGGGAGCCTTCGTCTGTTTACCGGTACAATGACCTCCTTGACGCCCTCCGCGTTATGCACAGCGATGGTGTTGCCGGAAAGTACTTTTACATGGGCAACGATTCTCCAAATGGGCATAAGTACGGATTGGTCAACATTGCTGCCTTCCTTGCGCAAAGTATGAAGGAAACCATCCAATACAATGCCTGCGATGAGAACAGTTGGGATCTCGTCAATGGTGTATATCCCATCAGCAACGCTTGCGGTCAGCTTGGACAGAGTTACCAAGATTATAAATGTTCTGCCGAAGAAGCCCATATGGAATGTCCCGTCAAGGCGGATATGAAGATCAAGGCGAAGACTAATGCCAAATGGTATGGTGCCCCTGCACCACTCTTCTGCGGACCCAAGACTGAGCACCCCTTCACTGGATATTGGGATCATTCGGCGGAATGCAATAAGCCGTGGGCAAACCCTCCAGAGTATTGCAAGGAATATGACGGTCAAAAGGCTGGAGCCTTCAAAAACGATTATCCCGTCCCCAACTCCTCCGGAAGAACCGACGTCGAAGGTTGCTGCTTTTGGGGACGTGGTGTCATCCAAACCACCGGAGTCTGCAACTTTGGAAAGCTAAACTATTATCTTGGAGCTCGTGCGGCGGAGGAGGGCCGAGCGTCTAGATATCCCGACATCAACTTCTGTGAGCGGCCGGATGCTATTTGTGCTAGCGAGGAGCATAAGGAGTTGAAATGGATTGCAGGTATGTTCTACTGGGTAGAAAGTCTTCAGAGCTACAATGTTGGAGGCTGGGATTACATTGATGAGCTAGAAAAATTTGTTGACGGTGGAATGAAAGGAAATTCTTTCATCGATGCTGTTTCTGGTATTGTGAACAGAGGTTGCCACAACCCACCCTGTGCTACTGGTGATGTGGATGGCAAGGCAGAAAGAACTTCCAACTTCTACAAAGTGTTGACTGAGTTTAATATTAAGGGATAAAATAATAATACGGCTACTACTTCAACATTCAGAGATATTGACTTACTTCAACTGTCACCAGGTCCTTGATTAACAATAATAAAATGTCCGTGACTATGTTAGTCGATGCTTGCAGTTGATATGCCGGTCCTATATTGTAGGTACTTTAGGGCAGGCGAGCGACGACATGAAGAGTGGGATTTGTGAAGGTGCGTATGACATATCCCTAGGCTCCATTGAATTCTGCATTGGCTTGATTCCTGGGAGTATGATACCGAGCGATGAATACATGAGTGTACTTCAAACGATGGGAAACCATCGCAAGATAGATTTGGTATCGTCAGGAAAGATGGATCGGACATGTTTTTGTCCGGTGATGATGGCGAGAGTAGCGCGTGATACAAATACGGATGATAAATACCGTCTCGGATGAAATAATTCATAGATTTCTGGAAAATCTCATGTATATCCGGTTCTTCTTCTTGCCGCAATCAATTTGAGCGGTAACACGAGTATTCATAAAATCAATGCTAAAAATTCAAGTCATATAACTAATGCATCATGGAAATCTCCTCAACGACACTAAGTACACTTTCAACGTCCAAATCGAGTCGATCAGAGGTTGATGGCACCTCGTAGTCTGTTTCAGTTTCCATAAACTCCTCATTCTCATTCTGTTGGCTGAATCCCAAACCATTATCACGTATTCTCCATCTACCATCATCGTTCATGTACTTCACGACTTTCTCCATGGTAGGTCGATTCAGGTCAAGAAAAGACTCGACAAAATCACCATCGATAAATCCCCTGCTCGGTCTAACTTGGCGGTCGGCTCGGAAAGCTCGATATTCCTCATGACTGAGGTCTCCGACAGACTTGATGACATGGATCATTGCCCTTTGAAGGGTGGATAAAAATGCGAACGTGCCTCCGTCCAGACCAAGCACAGAGCCGATCGTACCGTCTACGGTTGCAAACAATGTTTGGCTACCAACTCTAACCTCAAATCTTTGAGGTCGAACGTGAGAATTACTGGCTGGGCTATTGGTGGTACCCACTGGAACGAGTGACTCCCCGGATTCTCGTAGAGTTCGTCCTTGATGGATTGGCATTATCAGACTGCCACCCATGAATTTATTGGGCATCTCCCCGAGGTGATATTCCCCGAGAGTGTCTAGCCTCACCCGCGCCTCTTCGGAGGACGCATTGGCATTGTGGCGCAAAACGAAAAGATTATTGTGGCCCTCACTTCCCATGTACACGCCACTTGTTAGCATTGCAATCGCGGTGCAATATCTACCGTTGTAGTCTCTAGCAAGTTCTTCCATGACGTTGTGTTTCGGCATGTATTCAACAAGAGATATGGACCGCATGAGATCTCCAACGATGGCAAGCTGTTTCGTCGGATGACCTGTTCCTGAAGTCACGGCATCGCCGCCTCGATGAGCAAGGCTGCTCACAAAGAGAGACAACATGTGCCCATGGTGTCCAGCACCAACTAATTCGAGCTCAGCAGTGTTATCATTGACAGATGATAACTGACAAAGATGGGTTTTGGAATTGACGGTGAGAATGAAAGTGCCATTATAAAAGGGGCACATGCTATAAACACCCCCTCTTGTTGGCATCTGGGTGATTTGACGAATGTATCGAGAACTCGCATCTACACCACCTTCCTCGGGTTTGAGACTAGAATGACCCATGGTACACTCAACAACGAGTACCCTCCCTTGATTTGGTTCATCTTCGTCAGGATATGCATATGCGGTACCAATCAAAATGTAGGGCCTGCAATCCGCCCCGTCGAATTGATTTTGCGATGTACTCTGAGAACCAATGCATAAGGGAACACTCACTAAGGACAGCAGTGTCTCGAATGGTTCAAGGTCAATCCTTTCAAAAGCGAAAAGGAGGTGTCAGGTATCTCGTTAGGTTATGCCATGTAGGATAAAATAACACATTCATATGCTCGACACACCGGTGTATTTCTTCAAAAGACGAGTCATCAAAGAAGCGAATACAATTTCGCATATTGATATCATCATCAATACCCCCGTCGATACAACCTATACAGTAAACACGACCTTCGTCATGATAATTTATTCTTCGGGGAGTCATTCCCAGTTTGTATGTTGACACATGAAGCTTTTGGATGTCGTCGATCACTCCCAGACGGAGTTTGTTTTCATCCGACACACACAGGGAGTAGTTGTTAACGCATGCCGACGAGAAGAGGAGGGAAGAACGGAACGACGCAGCTGCGTTAACCGAAATATTAGCGTGGCTGGGCTGTCCACCTTCGTCATCTTCAACGGTTAGACTTAGTGTCGAATAAGTCAGTTTTGGGTTGCTGATACCATGCACACTGCCTCCTGTCAAGTAGACCACGGTCGGTCGGTCACCTGTAGCCAAGACGCAAGTGCCATGGGTTCCAGAGTCCGGTTTGGCCCGATTCTGTATTCGAATCAAATGAATACCCTGTGTTCCCAGACTCACTTCTTTTCTCGAATGAACAGACCACATGTTAGAAGGCATGGTTTGATCGATGACAAAGCTTATCAATTTCCCATCGCCTAGTCCAACGAGGAGCATGTCAACCTTGATATTACTCTTCTTCGGTACACCTTCTTCTTCGACGATTCGTGCGTTGTTACCAGAGGATTGTGGGTACAACGACACCAAGGATAGACTGCGGGCCAACATATTCTGACCACTGTCACAACCATCTACACCTTCATCATTCTCATTCACATCAGATTTATAGACACTGAAATCAGAGCCAGCTCGCAAATCTATACGGAGAACTTGGTCCAAAGCAGAATATATACCATCATGAGAACCGTCCGGTTGCACATTTCCCCCTAGATGCAGTAATCTGACGGAAAAATCGTCCCATAACCCAACAGCTGCCAACCGACTTTTACTCGGAACAAGACCACAGTCAAGAACCATGCTGTCATCGGAATCTTTGGAAGCATCCAAAGGATTCAAATCGATGCAGCTAATTTCGTGATCAAGCTTTGTTCGCCCAACACAACGGATACTTGGTGCAAATTCACCCTCAACGACCAAATAGATTAAAATCCCTCCGTTCAAAGCGACCAATATTTGTCCGCTTTCGTTGGCAGATGCGACAGTGATGATGCCCACAGACTCACCCTCGTCACCGGAAACACTCGCTGTCGACCACTCCAACACTAATTCCAAAGTGTCAGAGTTGACGAGACGAATGCCATCTTGAACGACCTGCACGAACAAGTCAAAAGTACCCAACATCAGGTTTCCTGCAAACAGGGTGGATTTCGACGAGTCAAATCCCGGAATGGTCACTTCGGCAAGGGATGCACCGCCCTCCTCCTCAGCGTCGTTCATTTCCGCATCCTCCGAATGCACGCCCAAAATTCTCGTTTCGATCACAAACGACTGAACCAAAAAAACATCATCGTCATCATTATAGCTTTGTCTCAGACTCCACATACCCTTGATACCCGGTATTTCCACCTCGGCATGTTCCCGCATTCCGATCCCATTGCGAACCAATCGAACCGATCCATCTTTTCCAACCCCCGAGCACGTGGCGACAATCGATTGGCCGTGTTTCGGTTTGTTGATCCCGGCGCTCTTGTCTCCTGAGGAAGTCACCGGGTCGTTGCCGCAGGGTCGCAGATCGAAATCGACAATGGGACCGAGATTGATGTATTCCTCCACTACTTGTAAATACGTGGTCTCCTCTAAAATATCATGATCCTCTCCCTCGGCTCCGTCACCGCCTCGAACAACGGGAACCGGACTCTCCAATATTTGAATCAATTGACTATCCCCAAACTGACTCCCAACAAAGACAGACCCCTGCCCCAAATACACCAGAGCCGATGGCGATGAGGCCGTCCCAAGAGTTTCCATGAGCAGCTTCGTCACGACCCCATCCCCCGACCCATCGCTCTCAATGTTCCTAAGCAATGTCAGCAAATGAATCCTCCCGTCCAAATCTCCAATCAAATATTTGTACGCCACCAACTCCTCACTCTCCTTTTCTTGCACACCACAAAAACACACCAACGACTTGAACCCCCCCACAGGCAGAATCCTCGTAATCCCCTCCCCAGTATGATGATAGGTAATCTCCCTCGATCCCAAAATCAGCACTCCCCCCAAGGCACTCCCCTTGGACACCGGCACCGAAATAATCCCCACCGATCCTCCATCCACCCGACTCTTTCTCAACCTCGCCCCCTCCGCAGGCACCCCCTTTCCCTCCTCCACCAAACACTTCTTCACCAAATCAACTCCATACGAAACCACCCGGCAACCCCCCCGACAATCCATGCACAACATTGCCAACTGGGGGAAATACCCCGAACCATCGAGGAAGGACATGGCCATGAGCGTCCGTTCGTCAATGCGCACCTGAAACGGTTCTCCAAATGGACCGCGGGTGGATCCATCGTACCCGGTGCGAATGGGGAGAATATTGATCCATCCATCCTGGTAGTGAATGGCGAGACAGTTGGGATGATGGGCCAATTGGGGACAGGCGGTGGGGGAGACGGAGTCTGCGAAAGTGCCGGAGGCGTGGGTTCGAACGGGGTGGGAGGTGGAGGCGTCGTCGTGGGAGAGCAGGGCGAAGTCTCCTCGTTCGGTGGTGAAGAAGAGGCAGTCGACGGGGAGGAGGGGGAGTCGAATGGGGAGGAGGAAGGAGATGCGGCCGTGGATGGGGAGGGTGAGGAGGAGTGGGAGGTGGGGGGGTTGGAATTGGCGGAGTTCGAGGCGGTTGGATTTGGCGATTGCCACGTCGGTGGAGTTGGAGGAGAAGAAGGAGCAGCGGACTGCCGTGAGGACGGATCCGGAGGGTTGGGATGTCACGACGTAGTGTCCTATTTCGTTCAGGTTGGGGTTGGTGTTCGTGTTGGTGTTGGAGGTGTTGGAGATGTTGGAGAAATTGGAGGGTTGGGTCATGCTGGATGCTGGATGAGGAATGAATGATGGATGATGAGTTGGGGCTGATGGTTCGTACTTAGTTTAGATTGGGGTGGGGTGGGACTGCGAGATGAGGATTGCAGGATTAGGAGGTAGTAGTAGTAGTACGATAGGTGGTGCAATACCAGGGGCTTCAGCATTGGGGAGGACTACCTATACCTACTTTGTATAACCGCCTCCTACTTATGCCTACTTACTTATCGAACTTATATTATGAAACCTATCGTAGCAATATTTAACCGGAAATCGTATGGATATCATCTTTTGGTTAGCACTTGTCACAAGAAGTCATGATCAATCATTATCATTTACGATACCACAAGCCTAGGAGAATAACAATAATATTATAGTAATCATAATATATTATTATGATACAATCGAAGCAGTAATGTAGCTGTCTTGGATTGGCGATAACTGAAACATAGTAACTGATAGTAAACGAGGTAGCACAATCAAGGTTCGCAAAAACAAATTAACACAGAGTTTCCTCCCAGCCTTCCCCAACACAGTAACTAGAGAGTTACGAATGAATCTTACTCAAACCAAACCTATCTCATTCATGTATAACCTAAACTGACTCAATCAGAGCGATGGCAACCATTCACATCAGGTAATATGTCATCGTTGTAATTGCCGTAACTTCATGTGAACGGCATATTCAATACGAGTCGATTCAGATATTTAGAAAACGACATTTGTCCAAATATGATGCTCAACAGAACCCCTCCGAAGTTTTGCACTGATGTCCCTCTGGACAAACGGTATACAACATTTCGGGACAGGGCAATTCGCAATCGAAATCTAGCAATTCATTCCAATTCTCCGTGTAGGATACCCGGGCGCAGTAGTAATCGCTCGAAGAGCCCGTTGGGGAAGAGCCCGTTGGGGAAGATGGAGGGGTGGGAGAGAAGGGTTTTGGTGTTGGTTGCGGAGTGGGAGGATTAGTGGGTGGTTTTCTGGTTGGGTAGGGTGTCGGCTGGGTACGAATAAATTAATGAAATGTGAGAAGGGCGAGTAATGTTCTTCTAGCGGAAATGTGATATTCTTACCCATAGTGTTGTTGGT
Organism: Cyclotella distinguenda; assembly: GCA_036939455.1. Classification (NCBI taxonomy): domain Eukaryota; phylum Bacillariophyta; class Thalassiosirophyceae; order Thalassiosirales; family Thalassiosiraceae; genus Cyclotella; species Cyclotella distinguenda. The sequence goes on along the minus strand of JALLPF010000010.1, from coordinate 18,706 downwards.
GGTCTCGTCGGATTTGGTGTCCACAGCGGGGTTGGATACGGTGTTGGCTAGGATGAAAAGGAGTCACCAAATAATGATCAAGAATGTGAGAATCATGAAATGTTCACAAACAATCTTGCACATTGTGTGGATGAAGTCGATCTTTGTACCAACCTGAGGAGTAACGGGTTCCAAGGTAGGCGATTCCGTCATTGGGCTAGGCGTGGGCTGTAACGAGGGCTGCAGCGAACAACAAGAGTATGATGAATATTGTGTTAGTTGATACTGAAATGAATTTGACGAGAGAATCATTATGAGCTCACTTCGAAACTGACGGGAGCTGGAGTGACTAATACAATAGGTGCTTCGGTGGCCATGATTGAAATAATAGCCTCGGTGGGTACAGGACTCGTGGGCCTCCTTGTTGGTAGCGACGTTTGCGGAGGCAAGGACGGTGATTCTGTCATTAATGGAGACAGGAAAGGTGTAATTGTCGGTGGTGCCGTTACACGCACACTCATAGTATTGGGGGAAGGAGCATTCGTGGTTAAAATGGGAGAAGAGCTCGGACTGCGTGTTGTAGGATTGAAGACATCCAACTCAGACTCAATATTGGGGGAAGAAGCATTCGTGGTTAAAATGGGAGAGGAGCTCGGACTGCGTGTTGTAGCATTAAAGACACCCAACTCAGACTCAATACCAATCTGTCGGCTATTGTTCAATTCGTTCATCTCCCCCCCATCCTGCCCATCATCATCATTTTTCCCCGGAGTGGCAAGGACCACCGCCAAAACCACCACTAGTACAACCCCCAAAAGAACAAATAAGATCCCCACCTTTAAAATCCTGTGTTTGTTCATTTGCTGCCGATTCAAAGCATCGACATAGCTCGAAACGGTCTGATTGACAGGAGCTGGAGGACGCATGTCAACGGTAGATTCATCGTCGTTGATCAACGGAGGTGGGGTGAAAGATCGTCGATTTCGCCTATCCTCGTTGGCCTTTTCGATGTCGCTCACGTCGGAACCTCCGGAGATGTCATCGCTGCCAAGTGAGTTCATTTCGTCGAGATCGGAGGTTTCGTTGCTCGTCCTTCGCTCGCCGTCGTTCGGGTTGGCATCCACCAGCGGAACCGGCGGTAAATCGTCATCGTCACTGCGGCACGGATGTCCATCCATGACGTTGGCAATCATATCGTCAAAGTCCTCTCCATCGTAATATTCAGACTTTTTTTTAATCGACCCGAGATCGTCGACGTTCGAGTTGTGCGATCCGCTGGTGCCACTTCCTGAGCTTCGTTTGCGATCTACCGGCGGGCCTCCGTCGAAGAGGTCGATGTTGGGGGCCATGGCGGTGTTGAAGTGTGTGCCCGATTTGGAGTCAGTTAGGGGCATGATTTTGTGGCGTTCTGTCGGTGCATTGAATGGCTCGTTTAGATCGTTCGAAGATGATGTCGCGTGAATTAATCAATCGTGTGTATTTTGGTCTCTTAAGCCCCAATTTACCTATCGGAATAATTGTTAAGTTTTCCCACAAGAACAACTGGTAGATTTACATCTCTACCTCGCATCCGACGTAAAAGGTAAGTTAGAAGATAATGGTCTTTTTTGTCCTTGTCGCCGACGACGTCCAGGAAGTGGTGATTGTGATATTTTGTGAAAGTCTGTTGGGCTCCTTTGGTTTTGCTGTGACAGCCGATACCCACAATATTTTTGAAAAAAAATGCATTACCAAATAAATCATTATTTTGATGATGTTGTTGTTGTCAAGACCATCCAGGCTCGCATTCACCAGAATATTTCATGATGTGGAGTATCGCTCGATCCGTCAACAATCGATGTTGGTAGATTACCATGAGTGCGGGGATGGGATAGAGACAAAACTCATTCGCAGCATGGCACACTTGCATGAAAATAAAAATAATCAGAAGATATTATCACTCCTACCGTAGTGTTTTTGTACTAATACTGACAGGATTAAGACAAGCGACAACTCGTGGATAACACTTCACCTATGCAATACACTCATCATAGTGTTTTCGAACCAATAATAACAGGATTAAGAAATACGACGATTTTTGAATACTACATCATCTATGCAATGGATTCACCCTCCCTATCCTCATCAACGTGATGCAAATTATCTATTGATTCCGAGTCGACACTTATAGCTTTGGTGTTGTTGGAAAAATATTTCTTCTTATTCGAATTTTCCAACACAACGGAGGATAGTGGTTCTTTTTCAGCATCGATGGACTTTGATGTGCTTGTATCACCGTCCTTCGATGTTTCCGATGTATGCAATAACTCGGCAGCTGAAAGAGATTTCTTGGATATTGTTTCACTTTTCATCTGTGTCGGCTTATCCTCTTGGTCAGAACTAAAGCTTATGGAATCTGAATTGACTATCTGCTTGTTTGCATTGACGTTTAACTCTTCTTTATCATTTTGAGAGTCAGATTGATCTGTCGGTAACTCCGAGTCACTTCCGTTGATTTTGATATTATTGGTTGGATCATGGGCAGATTTACTTGACATATTTGAGGAGTCGACGGTGGTGCCATTCGCAGAGGACTCTGTGATTGACTCGAGACCTAGATTGTCACTCTTCATCTCTGTCGGCCGATCTTCCTTCTCCGAGCTTGAATTTATGGACTTCGTCTCTGTTTTGGTGCTCAAATCTGATCCAGAATTCTGGGAGGCAGATTGCACTTTGAGAAACTCCGAGTTGCTTTTCTCAGTTGCTGTTCCATTAGAAGGATCCATTGCAGAATTACTTGATTGCTCTGAGGAATCGACGCCTGTGTCATTCAAGGAATAGCCTGTCATATTTGTGCCAGACTTTAAGTATGAATCTTCCTTTTTTCGGACCTTACCATCGAATAACTTATTTTTCATATCCGTACTGGAGTCGATGTCAATCTCTATTTGTTTGTATTTATCATTTTGATCTTTTATTTCGGTATAACTCTTTTTTGAAACGACTTTGCTGCTTTCAGAGTCAGGGTCGATAGTAGGCAGTTCAGACTTGTTTGAATCTCCCTCTTTGGTCGAGACTTCCAGTACCTTTTTCGCGTCCCCATCTGCGACAGAACCTTCAGAGTCAACAACGCTTTCCTCGTCACCGGCGACCTCACTCTCCTCCTTCACCGCCACGAAACTTTTCGAATTCTCTTGATTTGAATCCACAGAGATTTCGTATTTCGTTTCTTTGGCTTCGTATTTATCGAATCTACCTAATGTCACTTCTGTCTCATTTTCTTTATCAGACTTGATAATAATTGATGAGGATTCGTTGCCAGATTTGATGATGCCACGAAGCCCGCTCGAACTCCCAGTCAAGCCATGGCTTGTCTTCGAAGCACCCCGAATAGATCCAATTCTTTCGCTTTCTGACGTTATTTTTTCAGTCCCATGTTCACTTTTAATTTCATCACTGTTGGTCTGATCTCCATGGGCATGATCTGGCCCAACATTACTTCCATTAATGCCCAAGGTATGTGCACCTAAACCTGGGCTGGAACCAACGACGGTGCTATTTTCACTAGTAGAATAAGATTGTTTCCTTTGCAGAGTTGATTCTTCGTTTGAGACATGCCGTTCTTCTTTCTCGTTTGGGCTGTCAAGATCAGATGCGACTTTCTTCTCCTTATTCAAGCCTTTTCGGTTTATTCTCTCATCAGCATCCTCGGTATCGTCTCCAGGACGTTGCACGCCGAGTTTTAACGTTTGATCTTCGGTATTGTATTGTTTTGATTGCTGTTTAGTGTTATCTGAATGACTTGACACACTGGATTTGTCTCCATCCACACTCAACTCATCGACAGAACTTGTATTCTTATCAAGTTGATTTACGTCAGAGGTTTTGCCAATATTCGAATCACTGGGCTTGCTCAATTCATATCTTTCATCACTGTGTTCGTCGACTTTCTTCTTGTCTTCATTACCTGAGACTTTGGTTGAATTGGAATCATGCTCGTCACCGAAAATTCTGTCTTTCGATTCTTTTTTCGACCTAAAACCATTTGAGCTCTTGATTCCATTCGACTCATACTCGTCTGACTTCTCATTGGAATCATCTTTGTCTGAAGTGTTCGAGTCGTGATGCAAATATTTTGATCCACTTGCGGCACTCGTGTTACCATTAGACTCGTCGGTCTGGTCATATTTGTGTTCAGTATCATTAGACTTGAACACGTCCCCATGGTTGTCAAGCGCTTCGGTAGTGTCAGATACATTGTGTGTCTTGATAGAAATATCACCGAGAATTTCATCGGATTCCTTGTTTTCGCCATTCACCGAACCGTGTCCTGAAATTTTGCCGACCGATTTAAAGCCAACGCTTGTCGGCTCACCCTCTTCGTTGCCAAGATTAGGATTTGTAGATAAAATCGAATTATCTTTGTCTGCGTGTAGAGAGTATTCATTGATTTTGTCATTGACTGTGGTTTCGTTATCGATGATGGAATCTGCGTTTTTACCTCGAGTTTTATCGACTGTTTGAGCAGAATCGTCGTATCTCTCCATTCCACGCAAAGATGTTTTTTCATCTACACCGTTGTTATCATGTATTTTAGAAGAATCGACTGCCTTCGGTTCGTATTTCATACCATCATTCACTTCATCGTGATCACTGCGACCTTCCGTGTAATATTCACTGTTTTTCATTTGAGCGACATTTTTGTCAGATTTCTCGGAATCCTTGATTGTTTTCGACTCGTAGTCGAGAGATAAAGAATCGCTCTGGGTAGATTCGGATTCGTTTAACCCCATGATATTTTTCTCGTCAACATCAACATTGTCATTGTATTTAGAAGAATTCGTCGCTTCGGATTCCTTGTTCTCGGCTTCATTCTGTTCACCACGACCGTTGTACCTATCCAATGAGTATTCGCTGATTTTCTCATCGCCGGTAGAATCATTGAGTGGTTTTGGCTCATACAGGAATTCTTTATTTGCAACTTGGGATCGATCGACAATTTGAACAGAGTCAGCGGTCTCCTCCATGCGATAGTCTCTGCGTTTCTGGTTTTCATGAAGGTTACCGTGGTTTGAAGACTGCTCTTTTAGGGATTCATAGCCCTTATCGCCATTCTCAATGTTTGCACCAGAACCGTCAAGATCGAATTCGTTCTTCTTATAATTTGAAGTGCCCTTGGTATCCATGGATTGATCGGCAACTGGACTTTTTAGAATTTGCATGGAATATTGACGGGTCTTATCCTCGGTTTGAACCAATTTTGCTTTTGAACCTTTGGGGTCGGGGTCCTGGGCTCTGCTGTCGTCAACGTCACCAAGTTTAGATTCATGTCCATCAGTTGTAGCAGTCGATCTGGAGTCAGTCCTAGATGCATCAAAGCTTTCTTCTCTCCTGGAATTTTCACTGAGTTCATCATCAGCATCGTGTTTGGAAGTGTGTCGGTCACCATCGCGATCTAACGGATTAACATCTTCCGTGGTTTGAACTTCATGTAACTCAGGAATTGCAGCATCTTCTTCCCTGCCAAATGCATCAGCGCCATCGATATCGCTCCTGTCAATGCTGAAGTCTTCACTATCCCCTTCGTTCGATTGGTAGTTGGACCAAGCTCTGTCGACACCCTCTTCCTCTTCATTGCCGTAATGCTCAATCTCCTCCTCTCGAAAATCTGCTTCAAAGCCTTCCACGTCTTGATTCTTCTCATTTTTATCGGGATAGTTTCCACCTCCTGCATCCTCGTAATTTGACGCATCTAAACTATTCTCTCTTCTATCAACACTTACACCCGCTTTCTCCATAGTAACCTCTGGCAATTTCAAGTTCACCGGCTCCTCCCTTACAACACTATTCTTCCTCCGGTAATCTCCCTCTTCCTCGGAAGATGAAACGATGTAAAAAAATACTACGAACGAAAGGACAATCAAGGTGGCCTTTTTGGCCATGTTGCCCACGGAGGAGTGGGGCTTGGCTGTGGATTCAGATGATTGTCTGTAGGGTGAGGCCGAGGGTAGGCCTCGACCGGTGAAGGGATTGGTGTTGTTGGTGGGGTGCTTACGGTTGTGCATTGCCATGGGTGCTGTTGTGAGTTGAGTTGTGAGCGAGGAATGGGAGGGGGGCTGGGATTCAAAGCGCGACCGGTTGGGGAGTTTAACATTCGGTCGCGCTTGCTGACATGAAGTAGGGTAGGTATTGTATCTAGGTACGTGGACCTACGAGGACTACCTACAGCCTCCTACAGAAGTAAAGTAAGTATAAGAGTACTTATAAGAACTTACTCTACTTACTAAAGTTTACATAAAAAATATAAGTACCTAAGTAAGGTACACAGTACGTATCTACCTATGTACACCTACCAGGTAAGTAAGGATAAGTAGCAATTTCTTCACGAGGATGAAGGATTTTTTTTGATTTTCTCTTCCATTCAACGGCTAAAACATTGCTATACTTCCAACTATCGTACGATACCACACGAATTATAAGTAGATCCATAGATCACCATCCACCCAAACTAACCCCTTTCCAACATGGCCACCAAAAAGGATCTCTCCTTCCTAACCAAATCAAAATCATCACGCGAAGAAGCCGCAGCCCTCGAACGCTCCAAACGCGAAGCCGAACTCGAAGAAATGCGCCGACTCCGCGCCGAATCCGCCACGGCCGTCAACTGGGACAACGGTTCGGCCCCCATCACCGATCTCGACGATTGGCGCGCCTCAATGAAGAATGCCGCCGAGGAGGAGAGGAGAAAGAAGATGGAGGCGGCTGAGGGACTGCATGGATATCGGGGGAAGGAGGGGGTGGCGAGGAGGGACAGGAGGGGGGATACTAAAGTGTTTCGGGCATGGGAGGGAAAGGCGTGTGGTGTAGAGGGACAGGAGGATGTAGTGGTGGGACGGGAGGATTCGGAGGTATTTGATGAGCCGCAGCAGGAGGAGAAAGAAGCAGAGGATGAAGAACTGGACCAGATTATTGCTGAGCCGTCGGTTCAGCTGGAAGAACAAATTGTTCAACTTTCGGTTCACGACGAAGACAATGCTCCAGATACCGAAGAGCCGATCCCCGTGGAAGAGAAAGAAGATATCATTATTCCACAAGAGGAAGAACAACCACAAGTCCCTCCAACATACTCAAGAATCGATGTTAAGTTCTCATTCGGCCTCATTGTACGCTCCAACTCCACCACGGGGACGTTTGACAACGAAAATCTCATGGATAACGAAACACTTGGTAAATGCATGTCGTCCACCGCCAAAATCCTCAGGAATCAAATGCCATCCCCTCCCACTATTATCGAGGGGATGGATTATTCCACCTTTCCGAATGCCTATTACGATCCCTCCCTCGAACCTACAGTTATAAGTATTGAAGAGGATTTTAAAAACCACGGGGTGTTGGAGAAGGGCAATCAGAGAACTCTGGTCAAGGCTTCGTTCCCTGTTTTTTTGCGGGAGGAGGGATTGGGAGAGTATAGCGATGGTTGTTTGCTGAAGGAGACGAAGAGTACCGTGTTCCAAGCGTTGAGGGCGGCGGTCTCGGGTGGATCATTTTTGAGATAATCTCGAATTTTATTTTCGTCACTTGTTGTCTCTGTAGAATGCCTTTATAGGAATAAAATGTCAAGACGATCTGCGTGAATCAATGAGGGGTTCTTGTTAACTACTCGGTGAAGGTACCAGGAAACTATACTTTCATGATGCTGTGTATAACCTCATCACACAACCAAGTAACAATTGTTGTCTTCATAATATTTCAAACTAATTCTGTGCTGGGGTGCGACGCGATAAAGCGATTACGTTATTTTTTTAATGTTCACTTCTGGTCGCGCATACAAATTGCATGTTTGCATCTTTCAATACCCAGAGCCGTTTTCATTAAATTCCACTGCTGTGAGCATCCCCACCAAATCTTGTTTGACTTTTGTCCTCCTTCTTTTCACGATTGCGATTAGTGTGACCACACTTTTTGCACGTCGATTTCTTTTCCAACTTTTTCCGGAGTTTCTGATTCTCAGAAAGTAATGCGTCAACATCTTCAGAGCACGACGCGTCAGGGGTAACGTACATTGATGAGAAGTCAATCATGTTCACCATATCACGATCCATCTTTGAATTAGCTTTCTCTCCTGCGTTGATTGCACCTTTAATCGATTGTATAAGACCTTGCAGCTGAGACGGATCACCTCCTCCTATTCTCTCCTCGAGTTGATCAGTAAGCACCTGAAGCTGTTGGACACGAGTTTTTCTCTGTTCCCTGTTCCTCTTAACAGAATAAACCATAGATTTAACGGCCTCCTTCTTGTTTGCGCTTAAACCGTCACTCTCGCTGATGATTGATGTCCTGTGATTATTTTGCACAGCGTTCAATTCCTCGTTCAGTCTGGCTATTTCAGCATCCTTCTTTCGAATCAACTCCTCGTCGACAGAAGAAGAGCCGAAGCGGCGACTTGCTTGAGTGGTCTCTAATACATCCATCAATTTAGCCAAATAGGTTTGATGAGACTCCTGAATGAAACACCACGTTATATTGTTCCAAACGGATTGAAAAGAAAATAACACCTACGAAAAGTAAAAGTACGGTAAATACCTGAGTTCTCTTGATTTCATCCCGAAGGCGGAAAATTTCGCCATTGTTATCTTCCTGCTTCCTATCGGCCTCCTCGTGTATCATTTGCATCTCACGTCTATGCAGTGTTATTGCTGAATTATGATTCGCTTGAAGAGTCTTCAGGTCCATTTCACGATGTGCTAATGCGAGTTCGAATTCAGACCTCATTTGGTTCAACTGCTCTCCGTGTGCTTGTTGTTGCAGCTTCAATTCGCTCTTTAATTTTGACGCTTCTTTCCTTCGCCGGTTGTTGTCTTCTTGAAGAGCAGCATTTGTTTTTGTCATTTGTTCGGCGCGGATTTTCGACAGAGCATAAGAATGATCAATGTTCGATGCTTGGTTGTAAATCTCCTGAAAGTTTTGTAAAATCAGCACCTAAAATTGAAGCACCAATTTGCAGTTGTATTCAGCTAGAAAGAATGATCGAACGTACCCGTTTGTCGGCCTCTGATTCAGCAAGCTGCTTCTTCAGGGCTGAATTCTTTTTCCTCAAAACAACGATTTCTTTTCTTAAGAATTCAAACATACTAAATAGTCGAGATACCAGAGAATAATAAGGGTATATACGCAAAACAACTAATAGCACCGTTGGAAAAAGTACACGACTCACGTCTCCACTTCCTCCAAAAGTCCTTCGTCTACTGAGAACACAGTTCCCTGAATTGTAGAGGCATCGTCAAAATTTTGCTGGATCATTATCATCCTCGACTCTATCACTGCCTCTTCTTCAGACTCTTTCTGGTTGGCTGCAAAAGCTTTTCTGCAAACAACCATACGGAGATATGATTGAATACTGATAACCGCTTCACGCATTGCGTAAAATTGATGACGAGGCTTCATGACTCTCCACCTGCAGCGCGTGCAAATATGGGTGAGGTCGAGACAGGGGGCAAAAGAGAACCGGCGTTAGATGTATTGGACCTCGTACCTCGCTTGAATCACAATAGTTGCATGCTCCCGTCGGCGGAGTGACAGCAACATTGAAGCAAGTGTCTTCCGAATGAAGCATTGAATGATGATTACGCAGCGAACTGCTCGGTTGAACGCATTACGGGCACTCCATCTGCGAACGGCACATTGGAATAGAATCATTCCACTTTTCAAACTGATGTATCGCTGTCTAGATCGCAGCTTTCTCACCCAGGTTTCAAGTTGGACAGCACGCTCTGCATAATATTCTTGTCTAACTGTCTCGATTCTTTCAAGAGCTCCAACGCGGAAATACACCTTAGTTTTGCCACAAGTAAACGACTGGACCGTGCCCTTGTGTGTATTAACTGTAATTCCAGCCAAGAGATGACTTAGTAAGATTTCAGTATCGGTCTTCACATCACCCGATCCTAATTTGCAATCAGAGTATTTGTAAGTCAAGAACTTGAATCGTTCCATAACAAGCTCATAAGAGAGTCTGTTTGGAAAGCTCTCTCTTGATATCACAATTGCAGTGACAAGACCAGCACTTTCTAGTTGTGAAACAGTGTGGGAGTGGTCAGTGACGCGCGCAATCATCCGTTTATTCGGTTTGACACATCGAATGTATCGTGTACGACTCTTCTCAATCAGCGACATCAATGAAGTTAGTTGGCCTTTGAACTTAGAAGTAACGAGATCCTTTGTGACTTCGGACCTCTTTTTGAGGACCAGGGCATTTGGGGGATTCTTCAGTTTTGAGAAAAGGATCTGAAATTGCTCACAAAAGAGAGGATTCTTGCTTTGGCATGCACATTCTAAAAGATCCGATGGTATTTTATCAAGATTGCGCTCAATGAATCTTCTAGAGTCGTACTGCAGCAATATTGGAACACGACAGTCAGAGTTTGAGATCTATTTATTGAAAGAAATAACTGTATTCCATAAATAAAATAACTAACTCGCCTTGATTGGTGCAGCGTAATGGCGGATCGCAAACTCATATGGAAAATGGAGCTTGTCTTGTAAAAGACAACTGGAATCACTGTTAACAACTTTGAGCTTGTACACGAACGATTCATCGCTGCCACTCGGCCTAACACACTCCTCGTTTAGCTGAGCAATCAAGCCCAGCTTTCCTTCGAGCAGTTCTATTACTTCGGAGTTGTCTATGAGCGAGAAATCGAAAACATTTATACCTATTTTCAATACGACATAGACGAGGTGATGTGATGATTCTGCGTTCTATTTCAAGAAGTTATCGAAACAAAACATGAACACTTGCCTTCTTCTTCGTATTCTATTTTTACACTTTGAAAGTTGTCAATGACATACTTTTGTTGCAGGCGTTCGTTGGCATAATTGATACACAGCTGCTCAAACCGATTGACTGCAAAGCTCTCGAATCCAAAAATATCCAAAAGAGATATCGTTCCGTATTCGGTCGCTCTTTCAGAAGGTTCAGTGAATTCATTTATTTTGTGAACGAGAAAGTCGAAAATCTATTGGCGAATGTTGAAAGAACAAAGACGTATGTGCAAATAATGTCGTGGGATTGACAACATGGCAGTTATTAGGCCAGCAACTTACTCTGGCGTAGATTTCTTTCGCGAATGCATCACAGCCATCCTTTGCTTCACTTGGTCTCAAAGAGATGGTGAACTCTTCTCCTCGAGTAACCATGAATCTCTTTGTCATTGCGGTCTCGATTCTAGACTCAGGGACACCCATCAGATCAGATAATTTTCGCAACTCGTCGAAAGATGATATGCATGATCGTTCTTCTCCATTGACGAGTTCTGAATCAAATACTATGTTCCCAAGTTGCAAAATTATACACAACGAGCGCATGAGATTCAGAAATAATTCATCGTTTATTCCAAAAATGGAAAGGGCATCAACCGTGTCGATCCAGTTTTCTCCGCTCGCAAGGCCATCGGGACAAACAGAGGAGCTGTTTAGGTAAGTAAAGTCTGAAGGTACAGATCCGACTAAACCTTCCTCCCAGATTTCTAAATCATGAGTGGATAATGCAGTTGAATGGAACAACGCGAGTGTTACAAAATACTTATATATTTTGATTCTGACTTACTCTCTTTAGCTTCAGTCGGTGCTCCTATCAATTGATAGAAAATATGATATGTCCTTTCGCCTTCGCTCACGCTCACCACCCGAGACTTTTCAAGCAAATACGTAGTGCATTTTGATCCTACGAGATGACAGCTGGGAATTTCTCTCCCACCCCTGTGTGCATCGACAGTAGTCTCAACATCGAACTGGAGCTGCGTGAACTTGCCAAAGCGACTGGAATTGTCATTGCGAAGCGTCTTCGCATTCCCAAAAGCCTCGAACAATGGGTTGGATCGAACGACCCTGTTGACGACCGATTCAGATCCATGATCATTTAGGGAGTATCTATCGGAATCGGGCCAAGATGGTCGCGACCGCTCTACAGTAGCAAGATGATTCATCACAATTTTTATTGTCTCTGTCTTCCCAGCTCCCGATTCTCCGGTAACGAGAATTGCTTGGTTTTTGTGGTCGTTTGCGAGTCCAAGATACGCCAATGACGATGTTTCGTATACGTGTGGATGAATACCTAATTTTTCGTAATCATAACCTAAAGCCTGCCTTTCAGACGCTGCAGTAGCCCTCGGATGATCTTCGACATTCATATCCTGGCTTGTTCGTTCTTGAGTGTTTTGACCAGAAGCTTTGCCATGCAGAGTAAAATGTTAGATGAAATGCGATACGATAATCTACCTGGCGACGATAACCAGAAATGATTATTTAGTGTTGTCACAATAAAACGTACCTTTCCAAATTAAGGAATTGGCGTAGAACAATTGCTTATCTCCAGAGTATAGTCCATCAATCCACTAGCCGATGAAACGACGAAACAGGTCAACATCGAAGTCGTCGTTGTATATCGGGTGCTGGAGTAAATTGTTTGCATATAACGTTCTCACCTGGAATGGATTCATCGCCACCGTGATGTCACCGACTCTCGTGTATGGATTCCCTTCCTTGTGTCTCGCCTTTAAATTGTAAAGTATCGCGGCCTCGTGCAAATTGGCCAGGTCGGCAACATCATCCTTTCCGATTACATCATTAGGAAGGAAAATATTTTGTAAGGGCAACTCGTTATTGGGGTAATCACTTAGCTTGACCACGCGGTCCAAGGTCATGCTTGTTTTCCCTTTTTCGTGAATGATGGTACTTTCTTCCCAACCATCGGGGAGACATACGCGTACTTTCAGTCGTTTTTTGTCACTTTCGTAGTTAGTATGAGATCATTGAAACACTTAGAAGCAGGTTTCAGAACATAAAATATGAATCGTCTTGGTTAAACTCACTCCTCGGGCGATTCAATGGTGGCGGGAACCCACGAATAGTAAACATCGCGTATGTAGACCTGTGTTCCTACAAGCATACGCGATGGACTGAATACAAAAGCGTCGTCTTTGTAATTGCTGTGTGACTTGTCTGCAACTGAAGAGCTTATTCCCGCCGAAGCATCCAGTCTCGTGGCATCGAAATCCACGGTCTCCCCATTTTTTATCCTCAATCGCTCCCTCTCATCCAACTCCTTCATATCTCTCAACGCATGTTTCGATGCCACCTTCACTGCCTGCAACTCCGCGGTCTCTTTCGCCTTAGTCGCTGCCAATCTTTGCTCGTTTGCCTCCATCCTAGAAAATTCGGAAAGTTCTTTCCTTCGTGCATACGATTCAACGAGAGAGCTGTAAGAAGCCCCTCCACTAGGGCGGGCGGCGTCTCCGATCGCACGATGCTGTTCTTCCATCGACTCAATGACTCCTTTCGTAGGAATAGCACAGCCCGCTCGAACATCGAGTTTGGTGGCGAAACCCAATTTACTCCCCTCGCTCACCCACTTGTCAAGATCACAACGGAATCTTGGATCGTAATGAATAAAATCCGAACCTCGGGGGACAACGGCCACTCCATCAGCGAGATGAATTGGGAATTCATGACCATCGTTGATCAACACCGTCTGTTGTCCTTCATCATTCAAATAAGCGTATATGTCGCATTCCCAACCGGGTACGTGCTGCATCCAGGTAACATGACCGTTCCAAGTTTTCGCCACTCGCAACCATTGACATATTCCTGAGTAGTACGATCGCTTGCCTCGTAAATCTCCTTTCGAATAATTGCATAGTTCAGATTTTCCGAAATTTTGCGTAAATTTGTATTTTGGAAAGGATGAGAGAGCATGTTGGGGAATGGACCAGCGAGCCAGGCATACATCGGTGCTGGTGTTGTTCTCATCGTGAGGAGTTGGTGGGGTGGGTGAGTAGTGTTCGATTAGGGTGGCTTGTGTTAATGACCCCAAGAGGAGGTAGCACACCGGAGTTGTTTGGGTTGAACTTTGTTTTGTCGTCAATAATTGTCCATCGTATACCGTCGACTGAGAAACGTGGTGGGAAATTGGTACAATTTTCTTCTTCGTCTTTTTTGTTTCTTCGACAATCTTTTGGGACCCTGTCGAATCGTTTTCGTAATCACCAGACATAAAGGATAATTCATCTCCCATCCTAAATTTGTTATTGCGTCGTGTGCCAAAATTGATTGTGACGGATTGAAGAGGGAGTAAAAATGGATTAATGTTGAATGTAAGATGTCACTAAATTGGATAACCGCATAGATTTAAGATGAACTAACCAGTAACTACAGCTACTCACCAACCGTTGATCATGGATTCAAACGCGTCGTTTGGATCATCGGAAGAATCGTCGTCACAATCTTGGTCTTCTTTAATGCGGGAGAGTGCCGAGGATTGATCGGAGGTATCGGATGACATGCTGTTATTGGTATACCACTGTTTGGATGATGAGATCGTTGATATCTTTTGAAATCGCACCAAAATTAGGCTTGATATTGAACAATACCGGCTTAGTAATACGAACCTCGCACCAGAAAACGAAAAACGACGTGATGACAAGAGGCGGAGAGGGACAAGAAGTGTCATAGTGTCCGGTACCCTATCCTAAAAAAAATGAAAAAGGACGGAAAAATTAAATAAGTTGCCACACAAATACAATATAATTAATTTTGGCCTTATTTCGCCTTTTTGTTTTAATAAGTACTTACTTTAAGTAACTTTATTTTGTTTTTATGATCGCTCTTGGGCTCTCAGCGCCGAGGAGGATCACTCTGTGAACGATGGGGGTAAACGACATCCTACCCCGAATTCTCCCCTCGGCGGGTCGGGAGAACTACGACCTACGCGCCCTAAAAGATGGTATTGTCACCCTCCAACACGTAGGTCGGCGCAAACGAGAACGTTACTCTTCTCCGCCGAAGACGAAAGGAACATGGATCAGGCGGAAAGTCCGTCTCGCCATTGATGTCAATGGATGGATCTCACGTGCATGTCACGGCAACGGATCGCTTCTCTTGGATGCGAGACACCTTTCCTATCATGGACGGGCCATGTTACGAAGGGAGAGGATGGGGAGCGCTGTCGATGCCGATTCGGCACATGAGGACCAGCCGTCCGCAGTAGATCCTCAACAACTCCTTGAATACGTTTCAACATGCGTCCAATTCATTATCGATCGAATAAATTATCTCACATTCGAATGCAGCACCCAAGTGCTCCTTGTGTTTGATGGAGCCACCCCCCCAATCAAACGGGACGTTGTCTCCGATCGTAGGGAAAGACGATCCAAAGCAGTCGAGGAGCGAGATGGCGAATACCCGCTGAACGACACTGGCGGTAACGAAGTGTCCGCCACAGAAAAGGAGGTGCATTCCCGAATCTCCGCGTCCAAACGTGCTGGATACGGAAACGATGCCTCGGTCCGTTCTGCCCTTCTCACCCGACTGTGCGCCGAATTGACAAGGCTCTCCCTCCCCTTTTTGATCGCACCGTATGAAGCGGACGGACAGCTCGCTTTCCTCGCGGATATGGGCATGATCGATGCTGTCATCACCGAAGACTCGGATTTGATCGGCTATGGTGTGAGGAGGCTGATCTACAAGTTGGGCGGGTGGAACGGTAGTAACCATGCCAATCGGGGACCGGGTCTCATGGGGACACTGCTCGAGAGGAGGAATTTGTCATCTGCCCACGGTATAGATCTGATGGATTTTTCAGATGCCATGCTGGTGGTCATGTTTGTATCGGCTGGGTGTGATTACTGCCCCTCACTTCGTGGGATTGGAATCGTTACGGCAAGGGATATAGTGGCGCGGGTTTTCCTGGGACCTAAGCTGGTCCCCGTGTTGAAGGCGGTGTTGCAGGAGTTGTATCAATCGTGTCGTAAAGAGGTGCGCAAAAGATTCTTACCGGAGAATGAGGAGACGGACGAGCCGAGGGATGACTACGAGAGGATGTTTTTGGGGGCAGTGGCTATATTTCGGCACTCGTTGGTATATGATCCGATTTTGGGCAAAGATGTAATTGTCAATGATATGTCTGCAAATGCTGATTTACGAGGGGACATAGATCAATCCTTTCTGAAGGACGAGACACAATTGATGGAACATGAACCGTATCGAAAGCTCGTTACGGATCTTGAAGCACTATACCTAGTAGTTGGCAGACCGCGTCCACCGGATATTGCAAGAAAAGTTGCCGACGGATCCATTGATCCGCGTACTGTGGAACTTAATTCAAGTAATCATAATACAGCAGCTTCTGAAGCGGGGCGAATCGATCCTGAAGAAGTGTACCTGGATCTGCCGACTCGGGAAACGACATCTGGCACAAGTGGTTATAGCCATGAAGGACCGTTCAGTCAAGAGTTCATCATTGGGGGAGGGACTCAGCAATCGAAATCAAGTTCGTCTAATACAGGTGGAAATGTGTCCAGTTTGAGTCCTGATCTGCTCGCTACGCCTTCCCCAGTGAAGAATAATTGAATAGATGGCATCTTGGTGCTTCTCGCCGACTGGTCGCTTTCATATAATTGCCTTTTTGGGGAAATATTAATATTAGGAACCTACTTGTCGCGTATTTAAAGCTCTCATCGTGCGCAAGGTTGAATCGAACAACTGGGCCGGCAAGCCCCCTAAGGTTTGAAGCCTCAGCCCGCCACCAGGCAGGATCGTGCACACTTAGTCTTTCGAAACGGTATTCGTTGAGTAGGTCAATCCACTGTGGGGGCACCTGCAATCAAAGAAAGAAGCCAGCAGTGTTACCACATCGGATGTCCGTTCGGATCGATCCGTGTTTTTTCGCACTCCATAACGTTTCTTTACTTATTACTACCTATTTCGTTCGGTGTTCGTTTATCGACCCTCGTTAACAACTAAGCAAGCATGATCCACCGGCGTCCGTGATCTTCTTTTCAGCAAGCTTCGAGAAAAACTTTGCCTTGACAATGATGGGATGTTGAATTTGTCCGTTCCCGAGGAGCTTGAAGATTCCCTTGGACACGAGGTCGATGACGGGCACAGGTCCCCCGTTGACACTCGCATTCTTGGCAGCCTCGTATACTCCTTCTCCAGCAATGTTAAAAAGCTTGTCGATATTACACGTAGGTGTATAGTCTCTGTTCTTCAGCTTATGAAATTGACGCATACCAACTTTACCGAAGTAACCAGGGTGATACTTGTCGAAGAGGGCGCGGTGGTGATGTTGGCCACCGGCGTTACCACGACCACCGGGATGCTTGCGGTGCTTACCAACACGGCCATGACCCATTTGGACATGACCGCGCTTCCCGCGGGATTTGTGGAGGCGGGTCGGCATCTTTCAAAATGTGATATTAGATGCTATGGAGAGACAGGCCACAGTTGACGATGGCGATAAAACGAGGAAAGACACAACGTGAGACGAATTAGATACGACAAGTTGGAAGCCATCAATTCTACAAAACGCACCGATCAAAGGGATCAAGCTGATTACTTCAGAGGATCTTTCCCGTTGGTTTGAGCTAGGAAGATAATAATATACTTTAAGTTATATTATTGTTCACACAGTGGTGTCGAGTTGGCGAATCGTTGGTGTAGAATGCAACAATACGACGTGATGACGATTACGATAATGGCGTTGGTGAGTATGGAAAGTAAGTATACGTAAGTAACAGGGAAGAGGTAAACATAATCTCTACTTACACGTTGTACCATTGTTGTGATTGTACAGGATTGTACCTACAGGTAGATATTATAATGTCGACCTACCTATTACCTATCGTCACAAGTCGAACATTTACCAGGGGAATGGCACTTAAAGTTAACTAAATTAAATATTTTAAAAACATCAACTTAGAATGGTAAAATAGAAACTGGTCCTGAATCTGTCCGCCAACCGGATTGGTCATACAATTTTTTTCTCTGGTCAAAAATACATGTGGAAACTGAACGAATCCCAGTTTGATTCTCTTTAAAATGATATAATATTACATTAATGAATACGATCAATAATTTTTATTATATTATGCAGCAATGCAGATGACAACTCATGTACAATTCGTACTAGTCAGAAATAATTAATCACATTTTTTGAAGAACTAGGTGCCGTATGTCCAGTCGATCGGTATCTAATGGATACCATACAATAGGACCGGTTTCTATTTTACCATTCTTGACTAATATTTTGGTTATGGTAATCCGAGTTGCGCGGCAACGACACTAAAACGCGTCGTATTGATACTTCTTATCATTGGGTTACAGGAACGACGTGATGACGTGGAAGATGAGGTTTGACCTGATGACATCATCATCAATGACACTACCGTAAATCACGAGACACAAGGATCACCTACACTCAAAAGTATCCATCAGATGAACAGATATTTTAAAGATACCCACAACATCACAACATTATTGTTTTCTTACTAGACCCACGTAGGAATACCGGATGAGTGTGATGGTTTGGGTTGGCGATCAGTGGGATGATTGGGACGATGCGGAGGGATTTGTGAGGGTGCAGGTGAAAAAAGAAGAAACTCCAAAGATGATTGCGGTGTCTGTGATTGGATCATCAGGGCGCAAAATGTGATGGAGAGTGCGGATGCAGCTGCAAATTCGTGTAAGAATACGGGGTACAGGATGGTGATTAATTATTGATTAATAATTAATCCTAAGTGATTAATTAATATTGATCAAATAGTGTCCTGCCATGGCCCTCAAACCTACATATAAGTAAGGAGGTACATAAAACCCTAACAGGGTGAGTGTCACAAGCCGTTAGATGGCGGGGTTACAGATGATGTAAATAATATTTTATGATTAGTTTAATTTGCTATTCCTGATAGCACTC
>JALLPF010000009.1:0-27507 GCA_036939455.1 Cyclotella distinguenda | reverse complement strand
CTATATAATCAGAAATCTGTGAATAGGCATAAGTAATGATTTAGACTCAATTAAGTAGTTGTACCGTCTTTCTGTTGTGTTGTGTGTTACAAAATGGCTTGGTCAAATTAGGCTTAAACTCGTACTTAATGAAAGTAAGTATCATGAGGATGCTATGATCATAATATATTATTTTTTAAGTTATTATTGTATGATGATGCTGAATATAGTATGACGTTGCTGTTGTGGACAGAGATTGTGTTGTGAGCACTGGAAAATCACTTTTTCTCGTAGAAAATTTACTGGTGTCTTCGTGAATTTGATGCTTAAGACATCAAAGGGATCATAATATTATCATGAACTTAATTTTATGTTTCTTTGATGCGTTCCAAGTGCTGTCAGCCAAAGTAATTGGCTGACTTGTGAGTTTGGACAATTCAGTCTCATCAGCAGCACTCAATTTCACTGCAAATGGGTTCATCCTTCTTGGTGTCAAATATTTCCTTACATTGCCATTTCATGTGTCTTTTTTGATGTGGATCTTCATTATTAAGTCATTGGCATGCTTCTGTTGCGCGCCCTTCGATGTACACTAAATGAGTTTTGGGTTCGGTACTTTTGCAACTGATGGAGGAGTTATAGTAGAAACATTCAAATTGTCTGAGGTGTTTGTGCTGGTATTGCTGGTAATGGTTCATAATATTATGATTAACAAAATACTTTAGAAGTATATTTGTACATCTCAATCAAGCCATGTTTTTATATTATGATTCAACACTGAAACCAACCCCTCCCTATACGTTGGATAACTCAACTTCCCACCTGGCAACAAAACCTTCATCTTGCTATTACAAACCTTCTTTCTCTCCTCTGTCCTCCTCCTCCTCCTCCCTCCACCTTCCATAGACCTCATTTTCACTCCCGCCTCCTCCATCAACCCCACTCCAAACTCCATAACCTCCCCCCTCGACGCACAATCATCATCCACCAAATTCCACACTCCCCCCTCCCTCCTCCGCATAGCCCCTAAAATGGCATTCACTACATCCGCCTCATGAATCCTCGGCGTGGGACGATCCTTCACCTCCCCCCTCCCCCTCTCTCTCAGTGTATGAATCGCCGATCGATCCTTTCCGTACATTCCACCACATCGAAAAATATGTAGCGGTGAGCAGCAGTCCTCCGAAGCTTTGGTCCAGGCCCGCTCGGCGTGAAGGTACATCTCCCCCTTGCTTCCCCGGAGACAGTTCGTGGAGGAATCTTCCGATACCCAGTCGCCACCGTGGTCACCGTAGACCGATGTGGTGGAGACGTATCCCAACCATGTCTGCGGAGCGACGTAGTCCCTAACACAGGAACCGATTCGATCGAGGACGGGATCTCCGTCGGCAGAGGGGGGCACGGTGATGAGAATATGGGTGCATTGTTTCAATGGGTCCCAATTTCCCGAGAAATCGATGTGGGTCGTCCGTGGTGGAACGATGGGGGTGCGAGATATGGAGTATGTGTCGTAGTTTGTGGCGGTGCGGGCGAGGAGGGTGCCGATGGTTCCCATACCGAAGATGCAGAGCCGGTCATTTGGGGGAGACTGATTGAGTGGCAGTGCGAAGGAGGGAGGGATTAAGATGGAGGGAAGGAAGGAGATTACCGTGGCGATGTTATAGTGGTGAATTCTCATCCGTCCTGTGAGGGTGTTGGAGAGAATATTATGGTAGGAGTATCAGGATCACGGTCGCCCGGTTCAGAAACAAAAAACAATATAAGTATATATAAGTACTTTACTTAATATATACTTACTAGTACTTATTTCTTTTACTTTTTTGACGAAAAGTTGGAGAAGTGTGAAGGTTTAAAAAAAAATATTATTTTTGCTGTCGAGGCCGAACAGTTCTGTAGTAACCCCTGAATTGACCTCTTTACGGATCATATTTATTTTGAATTCTTCCGAAAATGACGCAATTGACCTGAACCATCCTCCAAAGTCATTGTACCATACAATCCTGCACAATCCGGACTCCAATCAGCTCCAACAAACCCCACCAAAACAATGAAACGAAGCTCCATCCTAGACTTTCAATCCATCGGCCAATCCCTCAAACGCGTCAAAATCTCCACCAGCCCGGGAGAACTTCGCCTCGATCGCGACATGGAACTCCTCCTCTCCCAAAAACGATGGACCACCTCGACCCCCTCCAACGAACGTCCCCACGAACTCCTCCGCCACGACGCCCGACTCACACGAGACCCCGTCGACCCACTCCGAATCCGACTCACCTTCCTCTCCTCCCCCTCCTCGAACCCCGAACGATGGACCTTCGTCCTCCAACTGCCGCGAATGTATCCCCATTTCCCCCCCGTTGTGACTCGCACTTCGCGCGAGGGACCCATGGTTGGATCGAGCGTGTTGCTGACTCAGTACGGGGAAGCTCCGGTGCCGGAACGTGTGGTTGTTCGTTCCCTTACTCCCGGGATGGTGGAGCCGGAGGCTCTGTGGGAGATTGATGCGGCAACCGCAGTTTATGACGTTTGGTCTCCAGTTCGGTCGTTGGGGGAATTACTCGAGTTTTTGATGGGGATACCGAGTCGGAGGAGGGAGTGGTGGTCGATTGAATCTAATCGTGTGAGGTATTTGCAGAGGTCGATGATGGGTGTTCGGGAGACAGGTGTGTGTGTTCGGGGATGTGGGGTGGAGGAGAACCCATGCAATATGGAGGAGGATTCGATGATGGAGGAGGAGAGGAGGGTGAATCCATTTATTACCAATAGATTTGATGTTGGATATGAGAGGGGGAAGGTGAGGAACTGGGGGGTGCAATAGTACTCCTGGGGACGAGTTGTTGGTGTGTAGGTGATGGATTTGATTGGGTTGATAACGAATTCCGTTCGGATTCTTATTACGACTATTAATGTCTACTTCTTTTACATTCTGTATTGTTATCCTAAAGGACGACACGAATTCATACGCACGTGCATTTGAGCAATTTCAAGCAGCCAGAAGTATTCACTCGAATTCACATGCCAGTTTATCGTGGACTTCCGTGTGGATGATGCATCAAGACGCTATTGCTGACGCAATAGTATTATTACTAGTCGTAATAAATGGTAATAGCGCAAATGTCGATGCGTTAGTACGAAACAAAATGCAATTCTACGCCCATTTTCGAAATTCCACGAAAGTTATCTGAACTGCGGATAGCTTCCGCTATCAGATGAATTGTGCAGTCGATCGGATCTTTGGTAATTCACCTGCCCAGGTTGGAACCGTTGGATGACTCCTCTAAAAGATCCACTCGGTGAGTAATAATTGGGTGAACACTCAAACCCGTTCTCGTTGCTTCGTCTTGGTAAAGGATGACCTCCGATTGTAGGATGACCACCGCCGCTTGAAGGATGACAACCACTTGTTGGATAACCTCCTCTCGAATACATCACAGTCGGATGAAAACTTGGTGAAGTATACGATTCGGGAAGGATGGGCGAGTTCGCATGATTGTACCCGTCATTTGACGACACCGTTGAATACGATCGATTAATCCTTTGCATTGGTGTGAAGTCGAATTTGCTCGAACACTCATTCCTTCGGGAAATGAAACAGTTCGGGTCATTAGGGAAATTCATTCGGATATGGGTACCTTGACTCAACCCCGCGCCGAACGTACAGCATGCGTGTTCATTGATACGAGATTCATCAGTTTGATTCGTCAGTCTCATATTAACATTCTGTGTCATGTCCGGATCTGCCATTCGCAAAAGTGCTTCATCATCGATAGTATCAAAAGGATCCGAAATTGAGCCAGTATCGAAATTTTCTTCCGAATCGACGAGGTCTCTTGTTTTTGGAGTCCCGAAGAATAGCGACACAATCTCCTGCGAGACAGTGATGGTGTAAATCCAACCATTTAGAATGAAGGATCACCTTTACGAAGGTTTGTTGACGGAGTATCAGCTTACCTTTGTAGCATTTCCAATTGGTACATCATCCAGTTCTTTCTCATCGGCAGCAATCACAGTGCCCAACGATCCCATAATATTCAACAACACACTGGAATCTCCCTCGGGTATTTCAAATCGATCTCCCCAAGAACGAAATGTCTTGGATACGTGATTAGCAACGGCCTCGTTGGTAGGATCGGCACCAGTCTCCCGATTCGGCAAATAGTTCTGACTGGCGACTTGAGCGAAATACTTTCTCTTTTTATCGCGCTTTTCGGGTGAAAGGGATTGTACTACCGAGTGAATGGAGTTGATAACCTGAGAGATGTCGGATACGATCAATGTCCTTGTGGAACGGGGCTTGGAATGTAAGGAATGGAGAATTTTTAAATCAGAAAGGATTGAAAAGACGACAAAAATGGCAAGCACATTTGGACACGGTGGTGGCCCCATCATCCTCACCTTGATTCCAGTCTCCTCCCTCCCATCCTGTTTCCTAAACAAAAGAGATCGCTGAGCCAAACTAACAAACGAATCCCTCCTCCCCAGTTGATCCCTCTGCTTCTCCCCCACAGGCACCACAAAGAACACAATCGAATGCTCAAACGAATCTCGAAAATCTCTCAATCCATCCAAACCTCCCCCCCTTGGATCATCGCTCCACGACGAGTCTCCCTCGAAGCTGCCCATATCTTGCAATGTGTAAATTCGAATGGCAACGCTGGGCGAACCGGGAACCATGACGTGGGCGGCCCCTGCGAGCTTTTCGACGATGCGGATTTTTCGGGAGATGGGACGGAGCCTTAATTCGAGTTCTGATTTGAGAAGGGTTGGATTGTGAGAAAACGACGAGTTGGAATATGATGGAGCAATGACAATGACGTAATTACCTGAGGGGCATTCGTTGGGTTTTCTTCGGATGAGGAGGGTGCCAAATGTTGGGCATGGAGTCGATTGATGTGTTTGCATCATGGTACGACAGTTAGTTAGGAGCGGTTCAGTTTGGCGTCAGATTGGTATTGTATTGTTGGATTACAATTGCTGTGCTGCTGTGCTGTATGGTCGATCGATCTCTGTGTCTGCCGTTGTCATTGGAGTTTACCCTGCCAGGTCTACTTCAGTCAGCTTCATGATTACAAGTACTACCGTTACCTATCTCCTACCTACAGATACCCCAGTCGGCCTCCGCCAATGGTCGCTCGATTTTCCAGCTCTATCCCTTTTCGAAGACTTCCGAACACAAGATCGATAAGCGACGATGAGCGGCTTCCTTCCAGACATTGCTCGCTGGGCCCTCGGCGGTAGAGAAGAAGACAACGACAACAATGACAACACCGACAGCGATATCAACCGAAATTCAAATGACGAAACCGCCGGAACGCCGTTAACAGAAGAAGACATGCGAGCCCGCCGCATGGCACGTCTCGCTGCCCTCGCATCCTTACCCACCGATCCACCCTCGCAGCCAGCCACCCAGCCACCCTTAAAATCCTCCCAGCCCGCTATTTCGCCCCAAGAACCCGCCACCAAAAAACAAGCCACCAAATCCTCCCCCCGCGAAAAACTCTCTCGCAAAAAAGCCGCACTTCTCCGTCGCGTCCTCCGTATCTCAGACCCCGGCACCCCCGGATGCATCGCACTTTCAATCTCACTTCCAGAAGAATGGGGTGTGTCTCATGTGGCGGAGATTCTTGCCTCGCGTCTGTCGGTGGAACGGGGGGATGAGAGGTTGAATTATTGCAGGGAGGAGTTGGTCATTTATTTGGGAGGGTGTTATAGGAGGGCTTGGGAGGAGTGGAAGGAAGTTATGGGGAAGGAGGGCGAGGAGGAGTTGAAGGGAATTTTGGAGGAGATTAGAGGGCAGGTGAGGATTCAATTGGGGAATTTATTATATCTTGATTTGACATTATTTTCTTTTGCTGTGTGAACGGCGTGATTTTGAGAGTCTAGCCTCGATCATTGTTTGATGCAATAATCATCATTATTCTAGTTGTGGGTTGAGGTGTTGGTGTTGATGACTCGGAGCTTGTATGTTGCTTGCATGGCTGACCTGTACCTGGATGCCATGGTCTTTATTATTTTCAAATGAACCTTGTCTGGTATTGCCACACTTTGTTGTTATTCCCATTCCCGATTTCATTCTTGAATCCGCAGACGTTATTACCTAACCCTTTTTTCCCTACTCTTCAAAGGTTGTAAGCTATGCAGCGTCATCTCTCATGATTCCAGACCTCTTCGACCTAGCATCCGACTCCACGCTTCAACTCGCCAGAGCACTCACCACAACAACCACTGATCCAGCCACTTCCATCACTTTCGACGTTAATGGAAAAATGTCTTCCTTTTATTACCGCCTATGTGAAGAGCTCTACTCTCAAGACCCGGACGCATTCGATCGAGTCATCTCCGATGTCGTCCAACACATTACCGATTCACTGACGAAATGTGACACCATCTTGGATGAGGTTCCCGTTTCAGAAAGTGCATCCCTCGGAGGAAACGCGCTCTTTTTAACCTCCGCCCTTCGCGAGTTGTGCACCCATAAAAAAGCTACCGTGGCACTTACCAAAATGAACAATTTCTCCCTTCCACCCGCAGACTCCACCCTGGCATCGACACGGATCACCCCATCGGTACCCCAGCCTCCGCCCGGAGCGAGTGCACAGCAGATTCAAATATTCCAGATGATGCAACGTATGACGTCCAACTCTCGCACGGGATACCTCCATCGATCTGGACCAGGAATCGAAAAACGGACTCTTCTGGGTATTGTGTTGGGTCGTGGCGTGCCCGACTCGCATCCTTCCGTGACTGGATCATTTTCAAATGCAGCAACGAGGATGAAGAAGGATGTCAATCAAAGCGTGGATGGATATCGAACTCAGTTGGAATTGTATCAGAATAAGTGTAACGAGCTGGTCAAACAGTTGATGATCGCAGGGGAGGATGCTAGGAAAATGGTGTGTTGGTAGGAATAGATCGACAGTTTTTATCATGATGCGTCGGCTCACTCGTTCCGTTTCTCGTGGATAGGTCATTCAATGGTTTACTGATGCGCTTCTCGTCAACGTGAACGCCGGCGGCACACGACCCGACAGGAGTAAAGTCAGTAGCACCGAATTCCTTCTAAACCTGTCCGTTATCCTCCTTAAGCTATGCGAGCCCATCATCGAAGATCCCAAAAAGTCTCTCCTCATTGACCCAGGGTTTGTCTGCTCCCCCCAACACCACGGTGGTGTCTACGAACTGACAGGGAGTGACCACCTTCCCCGTCTGGGCGAAAACGTAGAGAATTCATCCGAATACGCTCCAGTTAATAGCTTCATCCCATTTTGTTTCTTCTTTTGTTCTCGCTCCCTGGCTCTCAGCATCGTTCCTGAAGCGAGTGCCTTCGAAAATATTAGTTATCATGCTCGTCGCTCGGCGTGGATGATTCATCAGCAGAACGGAGATCTTCGATCGGACACTCGCTTGAATCAAATACTGGCGATTCAATACGCACGAGAGATTCATATGATGTCACCGTCGTATATTGTGGATGTGTTCCGATTTTTTAATATGGCAGCGGGGGTTTTGCTGAGGATTGACAAGGATCAATTGAAGGCGATGCCGGAACACATTGTTTCGGATTATTGTTCGGTTTTGGATTATGGTGCAGAGTTTACGCCGGCGCTTTTGGCTGGAGTCGACTTTGGGAATATTTTTCGATTGACGGTCAAATTACTTTCAAAGGACTATGCGCATGTGAGTGTGTTGATTGGCATGCGACATTCGGACATGACCAATCGTCAACTCACGTCTACTTGTCACCCCACCAACAGCTTGTCCGTAATTATAACCTTCGTGCCAAGCTAGGGGACGTACTTCATGATATATTTCTACCGACCAGTGGTGATGACAAAAGCGATGTTCCAAGTTCAGTTGCGAGCGACCCACTCACGGGTGGACAACCTTATCTCACTTCTGACAAGCTCGCCCAAGAGACGCTCGCCCCATCGCTGCTTCTGCTTTACGGAGAAGTCGAACACACCGGTTTTTACGAGAAAAACGGCCACCGTACGAAGATTGCCAAGTTGCTCAAATTCCTATGGGAGAGTCCAGAGCACAAACCCGCCTTCAGGAGGATTACCGAGGATAAAGCGAGCTTTCGAAAATTTGCCAACGGTATTGTTAATGAAATGAATGATCAATTCGCCAGTGTCATGGAAAGGTTGCCGGCGATTCGCACGGTTCAATTACAAATGGCCAATCCGCTCGAATGGGCAGCTATCACTGAAGAAGAAAGGGAAACAATAACCAGTAGGCACGAGGAGAACGAGCAGCAAGTAAAACGAGTTCTTCCACTCTGTAACTCCGTCATGAAGATGATCGGCTTTCTCAACACTGATAAGGACATTCGAGACATGTTTCTTTCACCGGAAATGTGTCCGCGACTGGCTAACATGCTCTTGCATGTTTTGACGAAGTTCATTGGTGCGAGAGGGATGGATTTGAAAGTTGAGAATCCAGAATCTTATAACTTTCGACCGAAGGACATGCTGCAGGATGTTTGTATTGTGTTTTCATCATTTGCAGCTGCCCGCGAATTTCAGGTGGAGAGTGCTAAGAGTGGATACTACACTGCTGATTTGTTAAACAAGGCTGTAAGGACTTGCAGAAAACTCAACCTGTTGGTTGGAGAGAGTATGGAATTATTCGCTTTGCTCGAAACCAAAGTTGCAGAAGCTTCCAAACTGATGGCCATCGAGGAAGATCTTTACGATGATGCCCCTGATGAGTTCATGGACCCTCTATTGAGCGAGTTCATGACGGATCCAGTGCTGCTTCCAACGAGTGGGAACATTGTCGATCGCAGGACCATCACCCAACATCTCTTGAATGATTCAATGGACCCCTTCAACAGAAAGGAACTCAGTCTTGATGACGTCGTGCCTGCGGTGGAGTTGAAAGCGGAAATCGATGCTTGGCTGAACGCCAAGAGAGAGGCAAGAGCTAACTCTGGCTAGATTGGTCGTGGGGGAAATTAAAAAAAAATCGTTCGTGCAATAGCAAAAATTACTTTTACGATAAAACTACAAGCTAACTCAAACTGCTTCAATCATCAAAGAGATTTCCGTGCCAGGGACCATCTGCTTCCAGTGCCTTCTCCTCTGCTTTTTTAACCATTCTATAGGTAACCAGCTTTTCTGGCAGTGCGGTAACATTGGGCTGTCTCGTGTGTTGATGTAAGACGCTCTCATCGGCATTCGCCCGTCCGAGCAGAGTATTCTCACCCCCTCTATTGAAGTTACCCTCGGATTCCTTCAGTTTATCGGCTGCTACGCGCAAAACTTCTCGTAGGATATCCTTCTGGAGGATTAGGTTCGTCAATACATAATAATATAGGATTGGTCAAGCTGGCTAGAAGATTCTGAAAGAGGATGTATCGAAGCACTCACCTGATCCTTTGCCGAGCGCTTTTCGACGAGAGCATTTTCCAGAGTCGCAACTTCCCTTTCACTCATACCGATCTGCATAAAAACACCCCGAGGTAAATTGCTCGGAATCGTCAATATCCCACCGCCCTGCAACGGTTTGTCAAAAACCTTGGATTGCTCGTACCGCGAGGCGTCGTTTGGATCGCGAACCTGTTGCATACCCGGGCCTTGGCCTCCCGGAAGGAAATATTGGCCAAGAACGAGACGACCGTAAATATCTCGAATGATGTTGATTATGTCCCATTCCATACCGATCATCCATTTCGGTTCCGTGACGATATTTTTCACTGCCACGGTGAGCAATCGTTTCCCGATTAGCTCGGTGTATCGATCGACCCAGGCGACTGTCTCGAGAATCCGATGGACGATTCTAGTGCAACGACGACATGAATATGCATCGGGATACTCTAGGCACTGCGAAACTCACGGGTTAGTGGAATCGGGTACAGTGACAGATGGACGGCAAGATAATTGCATACCTGAACTACTGTGAAGACTAAAAATCCAGCTATGGTTTCATTTTCGAGCAGAAGAAAGTGACATATTTTGTCGATTCGAAGAAGTTTCCTAGCATCAAGTTGGAGCTGAATTGGCGTCCGTATGGTACCTGTTTGGACCAATCATGTTATCGGATAAATCAGAATGCGTCGATGTACATGATAAGGGTGCCAAAAGACTCACCATCAGCATTCACTGGACCGTCTCCATCTGAAATCTTATTCCATGGGCCGGTGACCAATTTGGAGGGATCGTTCCTCCTCACAGCTTGCTCCTCCTTCGCCTTATTTGCCAACACGAGGGCCCTTTTAACCAAAATGCAAAAATCAAGTTGAAGAGAGACTAAAGACATGGTGACAACATAATAATATTTGACCATCATCGTAACGTACCATCCACCCTTTAATGCCAGAACCGATTGAATAATATCGGCGAAATTCCGCGTGATTTCAACACGAGCCTTTTCCACAGCCGCTTCACCCGTGACTCCATCAAGGTCTCCTACAAAAAGGCCTCCTCGAGCGTAATATTCTGATAACCACCCTTCGACACTGCCGCACGCTAGCTTATCGGCCATCTGCACACAGCTGCTGGAATTGAGGGCTTTGATTGACTCGGTTGATAGTGATCCGGTACGTATGATCGGATCCCAGCTGCATTGAAGACGGTACTGTATATGCTCGAGTAATGGCGCTAGGATTGCAGTGAGATGCGACTGGTAGAGTGTAACAGGACAGCATAGCATCATAATTTCTATGAATTGCTTTCTACCCTCATCAAAAGGCGGATGAACAAGTTGAGCACCTGACAAAAGTAAATACGCAAGGTTGATCTAATGGACGAACTTACAAATATTGATTTAAATGACGATGTTCCATCGAGCAAAGATGTTCTTGTTTGGCAATCACCGACACCAGCTGAGGGTAAAGGTGAGAGAATTCCGGTGCAAAAAGGACGCGCTGAGCCGAGAGTAGTCCCAAAAGTTGAAAACAATTGTTGCGTAGCTCGTTAAACCATCCGCTCCATTTCGGGGCGAGATTTAACTTGAGTTTCGTCGTGCGGAGTTATTGATGGTTTCGGTTGGTGAGATTCAACATTAAAAATGGGGAGAAGAGAACCATAATGTGTAACAATAAGTGAGACTCACATCTCTACGATCCCATCCAGACACTATGCTACCCGCGGTACCACCTTCGCCAAACACACCACCGTTTGCAGTTTCTTGCTTCGTTGCAAGATAAGCCTCGTCATCAGATATAGCGAGTGCATAGCGTTGAATGCCATTGCGAAGAAGAATCGCCTGACGCTTTGGATGCCATACCCCCAATGTCACATCCAAGACGCGAATAAGAATTGGGAGCAGTTGGGGCCACAGTGGGACAAAGGCATCGTTGATTGCGAGTTCGTTCAACGATACGGGTCCCTCGTCAGGGAAATGGGACAGGGACTCATCGGAGACAACGGGAAGGGATTGGAATGGCAGTCCTCCGTTTGGACGTGCGCGCGCGGCTTCGTGACATCGTTTCCCAACTGAGAGCAGTTGGTTGAGACTCGAGAACAGAGCTGAAAAACCCGATGTGACTTTTTTCACGAAGGCCTCGTTTGTAACAAGGGAAGGATCTTCGTCGACCTGTGAAATTCCCATGAAGGCAAGGATTCCATCCACGGAGAGGAGGGCATTCCGCACTTCCACAGATTCCAACGACCTCATGGCGTTCGAGAGGACATCCATGATGAAATTCGATCGATCTACAGGATTTTCTACGGCCGTTGCCACACATGAGAGGAATTCGTAGAGGTGCATCTCGTTGGTGGGCGATAGGCCACCTGAGGCGAGCAGCGATTTGGCCCTATCGCTGAGTTGGGCGAGCCAGGGAACCAAGAGATGTGGGACGACTTTGGCTATTGCCACGATGGACACGCCGACTTTTTTTCTCAGGGCGGTAACATCCGAATCACGAGAATTTGCCGAATTATTGTCACCAGCATTGAGATAAACGAGTAGACTGTCGATTCCGTTCGGCAGCGTCGATGGATCGTACTTCCAATAATGCCGAAGGGCCTCGAGCAACAACGTCCGACGGAACTTGAGCCACACGTCATTCGGATTCCACAAGACAATCAGATTCGCCAGCTCTGACAACATTGGTTTAATTCTCTGTCGTACCGCTGTTCGCTTTCCATCGTAGCTTCCGCCATCCATGGCCCACGATGGCAAACCCTGTAGAATATTATCGAGCGGTTGTGTCACCCCTTCGAACTCCAAGCACGCGGTACTCTTCGCGGTCAGCTCATTATTCTGAGGGTTTAAGCGATCCCTCGGATCTCCACTCGAATGCGCGGTGAGAAGTCCTCTCACTTTGGAATGGATCATGGTCACAGAGATCTCCGGCTCAGCATGGGCGATCGATCGAAACAAACGACTCGCCTTGGAACGAAAATTACAGAGCCATTCATCATACTCCTCCTCGCCATCCCAACTCGCCTCAATCAACCGTGACATTGGATGGGACCCCTCCCAAACATCATCCCATCGAATTCTGACAAGATGGTGCATGTACGCCCCCAGCACATTCTCAAGGTGAGGGCCCAAAACCTCCGTACGTATCACGGCCGGATCCTTGAGTAACCCCACCCACGTAGAAATCTGTTCACCGCACACCACCCCAGAGGGATGCGAAGCCATCTCGGACATTAATCGCAGCAACAACGACACTGCCTCATGTTTCGCCCCCGCTCCAGAAATCACCTCCCTATCCGCTGTAATGTAAGCCACATGAGCCGAAATCAACATGGATCCCATTTTGGAAACACTTCTGTGAAATTCCAACTGTTCGACCAAACTATCCACGGATCCGCGATCCTTCGCCCTCCGTCCATCCTCTTCCGTAGCCTCGACCAGCGCCCCGGGCAGAGTTTTGACCAACCTCCACCACTGATCGTGTTCCAATTTCCTCCCACCTAGGTGATGGAGACACGAGACACTCGCCACCCGAAGGTCGCCCGCACTCTCGCGTAGAAGATGGAGCAACGCATCAATGTAATCCCCCGGAACGAAGATCCAGTCGAGCGGCATGGATTGACATATTGTTTCAATTGTGGCCAATGCATCGGCGAGCAGTACGACGGTACCATCCCGCGCATCAATTTGACGCTGGTAGTGGGATGTTTCGTCGGGTGTCATGTTGGAGGGTGTTCGTGAGGAGGACGCGAGAAATGCGTTCATGCTGGAGAGGGTGGTGGATGCTTCGATGAGGAGGGCGTATTGGGAAGAAAGAAGATTGTAGATGGGACGGAGGAGAAGGGAGGATGTTTCGTTGAGGCCGAGAAGTACATCGTTTCGTCGTGTGGTGGAGATCTGATGTTAATTGAATGTACGGTGAAGGAACGGATGAATGAACGGGTGCAAGGTGAATGAATGTATGAATAACGAATGCAGTAGAAATAATGGCAAAATAATATAAATTATAAACAACAATGGAGTGAGAACAACAACAACTGTTAACGTAAAGTATTACCAAAATCATCAAGCAACAATTATCAAGCATCAAGCATCAAGCAAACAGAAAAAAGCAACAACCATTCAGTATTGACTAACCTTGGCATTGAAATCACTATCCGTACAATCCTCAATAACCAACCTAATCCACTCCAAACAAATCCCCACCTTCCCCCTCTCCCACAACCCCTTCCACTCCTCCACCAAAGTACTCCACCTCTGCGGAAATTCCCTCGCGGTAAGATCCGCAAGCAACGCCGCCGCTTTCTTTTCCAGCGATCGTTCCGCCGGCAGATCCATCGCCATTCGAATCGCCTCGGTTCGCAATGCCGTGCGATCGCTGGAATTGAGCGATTCATAGGGTTTACTCGAGGTGAATCGGAGGAGGGTTGAAATGGCGAACAGTTTGGCGGGAAGGGCGATCTGTGGGGGGAGTTGGGAGGAGAGGAGAGAAAGACTGGCGGAGGCCGAGGAGGGCGAGGATTGGAAGTGGGTCAGGGTGGTCAGGGCGGAGTGGCGGTCGGACGGGGCGGATGGAGTTAGGCCGGACGAGATGGCAATGGCGGAGAGGAGGGAGTCGCTGGAGATTGATGTGTCGTTCATTGGCAACGGGAGGGGGAGATGACGGAAATGGTGGCAGTGAGAGTTGGAAGTTTCGAGAATAATATTGACATGCGGTTCCGGTTGGCCATGGGATTCAGCGATATTCTTCACGATGGAATCGAGTACAAATATCGCCAAATATTTAACTTGTTGACATGAAGCCTTCGCATTAGAATTTTGAAAATGAATTTTGAAAAAAAATATCGCAGTACGGACAGACGGATGGATCTTGCGTATCTGGTGACGCTGCCACGATGGTCAAGCTGTCATCTTTTATCTCCTTCGTTTATCATCATCATAATCTTACCACCATGAGAGCTATCGTGGTCAACACCCCAGGAGGCATCGACGCCCTCCACTTCGACTCCAACTACCCCCTCCCTCCACCCTCGCCAGGCCACATTCTAATCCGCAATCAATTCGCAGGTCTAAACTTCATAGACACCTACCACAGAAAAGGCCTCTACCCCCGCGAAACCCCCTTCGTCCTCGGACAAGAAGGTGGCGGCATCATCCATCGCATCGACGAAAATGATGATCAACAATGCCAGTCGGAATTCCACGCTGGCGATCGAGTCGTCTACGGACACTTCGGCTCCTATGCGGAATTCACCTCGGTCCCCATCGATGCCATAATACCGGTTCCCAACGACATTGACATGCCCACGGCGGTGGCATGCATGACCCAAGGCCTCACGGCCCACTACCTTTCCACCTCCATCGCCGAGGGCATCGCCACAATCGGCGACTGGGTCTTGATCTACGCTGTAGCCGGCGGCACGGGACAATGGACCGCCCAAATGTGCAAGCTGCGCGGATTTCGCGTCATCGGAACCGCATCCCGGGCCAAGGCGGCGGAATTGGGCTCGGTCTGCGATGAATTGATCGTGTTGGACAATGCGCCCGACAAAAACTACTCGGATTACGATTCGGTGGATATTGTCGCGAGGGTGAAGGATATCACGGGTGGGCGGGGGTGCAAATTGGTCATTGATGGTGTTGGCAGGGCAACCTACGAGATTTCGCTGGGGTGTATTGCGAAACGGGGGTTGTTCGTTTCGTTTGGTAATGCGTCGGGGGCGGTGCCCGCGTTTCCGGTGCTTCGTCTTTTGCCGCAGAGTGCGTATTTGACAAGGCCGAAACTTAATGATTATGTGGCCACGAGGGAAGAGTTGATGGGGAGGGTGGAGGATGTTTTTGGTTGGGTGAGGGAGGGTAAGTTGAGGATCAAGGTGGATAAGGTGTTTGACTTGGAGGATGCGAGGAAGGGGCATGAGTATTTGGAAAATGGGGGTGGTACGGGGAAGGTGTTGTTCAAAATATGACTTGGGAATTAAATGAGATTCAAATATAAAAATGTATCAACATTGCGCTTAAAATTTAACTTATAATTATTATTTTCACTACTCTACAACATCATTAGTTTCGGTCACGATGACCTCCCCAACATCCAGGTGAATCATCCAATGGATCATCACAAACACAAGTCGGCACCTCTCTGCAATAATCGCAGACTCCCTTTCCCGAACAGTTCGATGGACAAACTAGATGAGGACAAATCACCGCCAATCGCGGACAGACAACCATGTAGTCTCCAATGTCAACCTGTTGACTTTCGTAATCACATTGATAGACCTTTGCACTGACCACAATGTCGATTTTCGAATCGACTGAATTACAATACGATTGTAGGCACACGGAGCTGGGTGTATTGGTTTCAAAGCAACGACTGGCGATGGAATAAACTTCGCCCATCATGAGGGGTGAATTTGACTCGTCGGAACACAAGATGATATTCTCTGTTCTCATTGGGCATAGCGGTCCATCGTTTGAATCACCACGTACAATAATATTTTTGCCATCTGAATCTTTCTGGACTAAGACTTCACAGACGGCCTTGTGATTATGAGTATAATCACAACTCGATGGTGGACGATCAACAAACGCGGCTTCTTCCACAAAATCAGTGCAATAGAAGCCACGACCATGGTCGGGTATGGTTTTGGATTCGCTCACACATTTTCCTTCTACGAAACCGCAGCCGGCCCCTCTGCCGAAAAGTGGACTTGTCGCTCTGGAAAAATCAGCTTTGTACCATGAAGAATCCTCAAATAGCGCAAGCGTCAAAGGACTCAGTGAATATGCCATGTCAGCAGTAGGTCCTGACGATACCATATCTTCATCGAAGTGGTATCGAGGATCTAAGGATTCTCCAAAGCAATTCGCCGTGTTTCGATCTAGTCTCGCCCCAGTTAAGGTTTGACAGTCAAAGTGGTTTCTAACAACCTGTTTCACAGTAGGAGATGCTACTTGAAAATAAGGATTGCTGTTCTCGCTGTCGAGACCTGGGTCCAATATATTTGGCACCAATATTTCTCTGACCGTTCCATCGACACACATAACTGTTTTTTGTGTGGAACCCCATTGGTTTCCAGTCTCCTGGTTAACATAATATTGATATAATGACGGTTCCAATCCCAAAATTTTTCCAACCTCCATGGTTAGAGACGCACCGACTCGGAGGATTTCTGCCTCTGGAACCTCTCCCCGTGAAGCATCCATGTGATTTAAACAGATTACGAGATTCCCAGTTAGAGGACGCATGTGCTGGTCGAAGGAACAGATACTGCCATAAGACATGATCTTGGAATGATTGGAGGTTGGGCCGTTGTCTCTATAACATCGCGATCCATCAAGTGTCACGTATATGAGAGTGTCAGTATCTGGGACACCTTCCTTTAAATGATGGAGGGGCAATATTGCGTCACCGCATTTGTTCTGGTTTGGCTCCCCCGCAACAGGGACAATGCTCTCCATTGTTCGGACAACAGAGAGAGCAGCCAAGTAGAGGTCAGAGATGCTCGGTAAGATGTCCCCAGTAATGGCCTCAATCTTCGACAAAGTGGCCGCATACATCGATTCTTCTAAATAAACGTCCTGAGCTTCGATTCTGTCAGGCAGTTCAAGCAAATCGTCAGTCATGAAGGTGATTCTCAGAGGATCGTAATGATTGCCAGCACGACTTTGTGCACCTTCAAAAGAATGATTATTGCCATAATTCATGAAAGGTTTGTAGAAGCTCAAGGATTCAGTAGATTCGAAAGGTGTATCAAGATCTAGTTGGATAAATTCCAACCCAGTGTGACGCGTTGCATACTTGGGGATATTGATGGGAACCGATCTTGTCAACCATGAATCATGGAAAGATGAGTGGTCTATAGCACCTGGAGGGACTTGAAGGAATTCGCTATGAAGCAGACGAGGTCGAGAAGTGGCCATAGCTGAATATGACCTTGATTCCGGATCCGGAGATGCCCCCGCCCAGTTTTTCGACGTAGTTCGAGGTCTGGGTACAATTTTTGGCGTCCATGGTTCGCATTGTTTGTCAGGTAAATCATCACGATTGTTATTCACATTAAAATTGACGCGATGGTCTGCACTCAAGTCCGTTTTATAGTAAGGATCAAGTGATGCAGTCTCGAGACTTCTTCTAGTTGTCGTGTCTAACTCATTAATTGCATCATCGTCTACTGACGATGTTTGACCGTCAACATTATCATCGGTTTCACTTGTCGTGGTGGAATCGTGCTCTCTCGACTTGAACATGCTAACATACCAAGGGTTATTTTCCGACAGGGTTTGCGCAGACGATGCTGCTATTGGAGACTCAGTTGGCTCAAACACGTCTTCTAAAACTAGGGTAGGAGCCATGGTAGGGGCTTCTGTTGTAGTACAAATAGGGTCGCTTCCATCAATTAGTTCAGGAGGATGACAGCTGTGCGATAATTCCCAAATAAGAACATCAAGCGTTATGTGAGTAACAATCACATCACATGATCATCAACGGTAAAACTGGTTTCATGATTGCCACAATGAACAAACCTTTCAAACAGCGGACGCCAGATGCAACCGACACCAGATTCGTGACAATCGACTTCCGTTTCGTATGCGATGCAGTTGCAATCGGTATCAGTACTATTATCAAGCAACGTCATGCCCATACGTTTTGCTAATTCATCTTCCGACATTCCATCTATCTTTTCTTCCTTTGCAAAGATCTTGATGAAGGGCGGACGCGCTCCATATAAGGAGCGATCGGTCAGTTTGTACATGTCATCCTTTCCTTCTCGAATCAACCACGCAGTGTATGATGTGCCTGTTGGTCCGGAGGGACCAATGATTTTTTTTCGAAACATGAGTCGTTTTTGCTGATTCTTATATAAGTCTTCTCCCTCGAAGCCGTTCACCTCCCTCCATTCGTCGCAAAATGAATTCCGTTCTTTGGTGTTGTAGAGCATGTCCATATCCTGAATAATTTTGTCATGTCCCGGATTGAACCTCTGGGCCAGGCTTATCGTTTCTTTGCAGTATGGATATTTAAAACAGAAGGGATATGTCGCAGGAGTAAATGGTATGACAGGCTTAAAAGTGCCTGGAGTAAACATAAGGTCGACATGACGAGAGACGTGGTGATAGGAGTTCGTAATCATGAACCATTCGGTCTCGACATCAGCACTGCACAAGTCCATGAAATCTGGCGACTCCCGATGCTGCGTTCTAATGGGGATATCAGTCACGAGATCGTAGTCATCGTGTGTGATTGCAGATGGGGGGACCATTATGACAAGTTGCGAAAAAGGGTGATCCTTGTTGTCGATACTTTGAACGAGATGGAGTGAACGGTCAAAGAACCACTCAGACACCACCAACGTGATATCCGTTTTCGTTGGATCCCATGGACTGTAAAGCTTAGCGCCATGAATGATATACTCTGGCCCTAAGTGGCGTGGAATCAAGTTCGTGGCGGCATAGTTGTGGATAACACTCGTGTATTTAAAAGGGTCGTCCCTTTCCCAAATTTCCGCCCATTTGGAGAACATTTTGGTGTTATTGGACAGAGTAATGTTTTCTCCCTCTTCGTTGAGCATAATTTTTACAGCAATTTCGGGAACAATACCGAGAGTGCCTAAACGAGTGATTGATTTGAGCATTGATGAATATGGAGTCAATAAATCTCATGATATGTTGCACTCTAATTCAGAATAAACGGCTCACCTTCAACCCACATTTGAGACATTCTGTAGTCGTATGGAATCGAATTGTAGGGACATGGTGCTTCTACCTCCAGCTGACCCACGAGACGTTCGAGCAATGGATGAGATGTGTTGTAAATGGCATTTCCATTCGTATGATGAAGCAGCGAAATGGGGATCTTTTCGTAAAAATTGTCCCACTTGTCTCCATCGTATCGGCTGCAGAAACAATTTAAGCACTGGTGAATATCATATAACTAGAGCACAAAGGAGACTATAGAATATGTTGCAATGACTCACGCTCCCAGTATGGCAAATGGCCTATGAACTTCGATTTCACTCATTACCACATCCAACCAATGCGATTTAATCGGGACGCTATCACCTTCCATAAGATAAAACCCATCGTAGTCTCCCCACTCTCCGCTCTGAATTATACGAAACGCAGCCTCATATTGCCTATTTGGACCATTCACCCAATTGTACAAATCCTCTTGTGCACTAGGAATGTACAGGTCAAGCTCCTGGGGTATATTCGCTTCAATGGCGAAGATATTTTCAAAACATTGAGACCATCCTCCCGGTTCGAAAAATTGATCAACGATGGCATCCACCGCCTTGATTGCCACCTCATTTTCTGCAAATGTTTGCGAGTAGAATAAAAAGACATCAGCTTTAGCTGACTTCATTGCATCGCTTCCCACCAAATCGAAGAGATGTCGACCATTTAGGGAATCGTAGGCATTCGGATCTGTAGCATTCGTCGCCAGAATGAATTCTCCATCAGGCCCCACGGTATACTCTGTCATGCGATGAACCTCCTCATCACCGATGTCGTCCCTCGCGGCCTTACAAGGAGGAAGGGCATTCCAACAGGCGAACGTGGTCGGCAATGCCTCGGCATCAAACTCGCAAAAGGGTCGTACAATGGCGAGTCGTGTTTTGGTCTCCGTTTTTTCGCCCTGTCGCTCGGATAAATCCCGTTCGAGACTTTTTCTAACCTGAATAGACTCCGTGGCCAACAGGGTCTGTATATTCTTGGTGGAAGTATAATAGGAGCTGGAAACATAGGGATGTTCGTACACAAAGGAGGGTCTCCCATCGGGACCCGCACCA
This sequence comes from Cyclotella distinguenda, assembly GCA_036939455.1. Taxonomy (NCBI): domain Eukaryota; phylum Bacillariophyta; class Thalassiosirophyceae; order Thalassiosirales; family Thalassiosiraceae; genus Cyclotella; species Cyclotella distinguenda. The sequence goes on along the minus strand of JALLPF010000009.1, from coordinate 7,369 downwards.
CCCACGGAGCCAAAGAATTTCCGTGGAAACAGGATGGAGGAGGCCGTCGAAACGATCGAATCGATGGCCATTCGTGGTAATTTCGTGATGGTACCGGTCCAATTCATGAAAAGGGGCGACAGAAGGGCCAATATTGCGACCCATGATGCCACTTCGCCCGGAGTACGGGATCGTCCTCTCCACTGCGGGAAAGCAATCGACGGCCCAGGCACGTCCTCGTCGTTGGTCGAATATCCATCGCTGGAATCCTCTCTAATTGTAGTATTGTAATTTAACGTTGGTTCGCCTTCAGAATTTTGTTCATAATCGGAAACTTCGTATCCATCGCTGTCGGAATCGTATCGTAGGATGGTGTTGAGATACTTGCCCGAAAAGAGGGAGTGACGTCCACGTCGATTGGGATGGTCGGTGTCTCCCTCGCTGGGGGAGTAGGTCCGACGTGGCCTGTCGTCCTCGGAGGATCTGCTGTAGGGATCGAATTGGCGTCGTTTCATTGTTTGGTTGTTGCGTGGATTGGCGAATGTAAGACGTCTGCTACCGACGACAAAGTTGTCATCGTCGTTCGCCCATGGTGTTTCGTGAAGTACTAATGATATGCCACTTGAGCCAGATCATTCTGAGAGGTATTATGACTCGGATCGTATTTAACGAATCGATGATCTATTTTAATCATTAATATCTAAATCGATAAATTTCGAATATAAGTGTTTATCCGAGTCACAACTAAAACGGACAAATGACCGAGTCCGGAGATTAAAATATTCGCACATGGGTGGCGACCAATATTAGATATAAGTACCTACTTCCTTATATTATACTTATACTTACTATTTACTACTAATAATACAACATGTATAAGTACTTATACTTTTAAAATATACAAATAATGAGCGATGTCTTCAAATCACACTCTTAGCCACCGGCAATCAGCAGCATCATAAACTCTGACAGAGCATTCCTCCGGATCTGCCCTCTACATTGCCCTTCCACTAATTGCCCACCCGTCGCCTTGGTCCCCTGATTACTAGATATCCCCCCATCTCACCGCCAGTGACATCGTCCCGTTAATCCCCTCCTCTCGTCCAACAGTAAGTCTAATCCTATTCCTCTGTCCCCCATCGTATCTCCTCTCTCACCCAACTCTCGCTCACACTCACCCAGAAAAATGTCCCACGACGCCGAATTGACAATTGCCCAAGCCAATCAATCCCTCGCCTCGTCCGGAATCAACGCCGCACAGATCGTCTATCAATCGGCATTATTGGACTGGGTGGATGACGTCACCATGGGGGAGGGGACCGAGGATGATGGGGGAGGGGTGGCGAAATTGTGGTTGGCGTATGCTGCGTTGAATCGGGGGGCGAACCTGGTGAGTCATCTTTTGGATTATTTATGAGAATGTCTTCGATTTTCTCGTTTTGTTTTATTGTGTCGTCGGTTACTCCTCTCTTGGGGTGTGTCACTTTTGGAAATACTTTTTCAAAGATTTGCCAAACCTGACGACAAAAACGGTGAAAGTTGGAATTATCGAGATCGTTTGGTTGATCCAATCTGCACGCGGCCGTACCAAAATCCCTCTCCCTCTCATACACGCTCAGCACTAGATTATGTCATAATAATAGATCTGAATACTGAATACAATTGACCATTTACCAGTCTAGTGAAATTCACTCCTTTGGTGCCGTGACCTTCCGTCACCTCATTCCATTTTGTTTCAATACGCACCCAACACTCTTTCTCATATTCTCGTTGAACCTCACGCTTTCCCTATCAAATATCTCTCAACCCATTTCCAGTTTAAATCGGCAACTGAGGTATACGAACAGGCCATCCACTGTCCCGTCGCTGGTAAACTCGGTGAAATATGGTTGGAGTATGCCAAGTATCTCGAAGAGAGGGAACGTCCTCATACTGCCCAAAAGATTTACATTCGAGCCTTGGTGGGAGAAGAAGGAAGTGGTCCCTCAGTTGAGAATGTCAACCAACAAACCGTTTTATGGGAGGAGTTCCTGAGAATGATGCGATTGACTAGGGAGAATCCTGATTTGACCTTGGAGGAGTTGAAGAAATCGGTGGAACAGGAACGGGGCGGGTCTGTTTCGCCCGCCGATGGGAGCGTGGCCGCGGCAACGGCGGTGGCCGAGGGCGATAAAATGGAGGACAGACCGGTGAAGCGTTCGAGATGGGACAAGAATGAAGTCGAGGAGATAACCGTCATATCCCCTGCCAGTATCGATACCGCCGCCAATGTATTATTTCGAGCCTCGAAGAACATGCCTCCCGAAATCGAAACGCTGTGGCACGCACGTGACGGAGGATCGATGCCTTCTCCACCGGAACCGCCGCTGTTCTCTCCATCTCCGCCCAAGTTGGGCGATCCATCGGGGAAAGATTTGTTGGGGAATGATGTTGCTCTGTCAATTTTGAGAATGATGGTGGCCAAGACGAAGGATGGGAAGTGTTTAGGGCCGGCGTTGTTGGATTTGTGTCATGTCTGTTGGATGATGACGGCTTTGAAGGAGGACGAACTTATCAAGGACCACGAAAAGTTAGAGAAGAACATTGTGAGGATCGTTGCACATTTTCTGATGATTGGAACTTTTCAATCTAATATTGTAAGAACATTATTTATTCCCCTCATCTCGAATTCGCTAGGCTGCGGACATGGAAACTCTTGAAACAAACCTTGATGTTCGGTTATCAGTGGCAGGAGGAGCATTGGCAGCCGTGGAACAAGCAAATGCGCACGAGAGGAATCAGTTTCTTTCTCAATGCGCGATACTTCGTGAACAGGCGCAAGCCTCGAGTGCCTGGGAATTCCGTAAGGTATGACTTCTTCATATTGAGAGTACATCTCTTGATGCATTATTGTCTTAATCTCTATTTTCCTTGTTGTGTTTGCGTCGTTTGTTAGCTCCTCTACGCCCAACAGGTAATTCTGTCAAGTGCTAATCTGCCCGGCTTTGATGGTCCCTCAGTAGATTCTGAGGCGATCGTTTTCCAGTCGAAAGTATGTAGCGTGATGCATTCGGCATTTTATTTACGTGCAAGAGTCGGTGAAACTTCACACGTGACCATGTTGAACAAACAAATTGAGAGCCTTGAAAAAATTGTTGCCACAGCCATCAAGATAGAAGAGGCGCAGTTTAATCCACAATTTCAACTGCAGCTCCAGCCACTACCACAATTCCATCAGTCTCTGTCGAACATTCCTCCTCCGGCAATGTATTCAGTTCAGCCTCCTGCGACGTTTCAGTCTTCTTCAGGTTCATTGCCAAGATTTCCTACACCGACACCGATGCCGGCGCATTTGGTGCCAGGTCAACATATTTTTATCCAGCCCTTCAATCAACAACACGGTCGGAGATAGAATTAAAATCTCTACTCTCAATTTTTCTTTTGGACCTTCTTCTTTGTCTTCTTACTAACTACGCAAGCAATGCTCATCCTAAATAGTTCATTGTAGATCACGTCGTTCATACCATTGGAATCAACTTTGAAGTCAGTGATCTGTTTATTGCATCTCATTGCCGCAAGAAGAATTGAACCACCCTCGGATCCAATCTTATTATGAAACAAGTCAACTGCTGTCAGAGATTGATTTTTTGTCAGTGCGTCAGCCAAGTCTTCCAGAGATTTCAAATCATCCTTCGAACGACCAATCAAGTTATCTGCGAGTCTGAGAGTTTTGAGGCTTGCGTTTTCTACCAAACCACTGCAAATATCCGTCAATCCAACAGCTCCCAAACGATTGCACGTCAAGTCGAGCCAAATCAATCCAGTTCGCTTGAATTTCAGCAATTTGGCAATTGGAACGCCTCCTCTAGCATCTATACCGCAATGCTTTGCTGACAGTTTTTTCAATGTAGAGTTGGTAGAGAGACCTTTGCACAACGCGGTCAATCCTTCGGAACCCAACGTGTTGTTGAAGTCGATAACCAACGAGGTTAGCGTTTTATTCATTCCCACCGAAAGGGAGCGACCAATAGCTGTTGCACCTTGGCATGAAATGGAATTGTCTGGAGAAGAGAATTATTGATTAGAAAACCATATTGGTTCGATCTTCGTGAGATGTGTCAAACACGGTACCGTACGTACCCAGCAACTCCAAGTATTCCAGTTTCCATTCCGGCTGAACGAGAGCGACCCCATCCTGAGCTGTATCTATGCTCTTTCTCCTCGCGGTTGCAAATAGCAATGTCGATATAGCAACAGCACCACCATCTTTTATCCCGGATCGATTGATTCGTAAATCTTTCGTGGCGGTGAAAGGGTGTTGAACTATGGCGGACTCGTCGACCTTCCCGATCATTGCGTTTACGAGGGCTCGACACCCTCCCGGGCCTAACATGTCATTCTCTGAGCCCACAATTATTATCTGAGTCCCCATATTGGGATTGTCTTCGTTTGTCAGCGTCTTCTTGAGCGAGGTCGAAGGTTCGATTCCGATATATTTGCACGATTGAAGATAGTTTGTATAAAGAACTTGTGGGTCAGATCCTGGTTCAGTGGCCACCACCTCTTTCTTTCCCTTCTTTGCAGCTGCCATGACTTCTGACGAGAACTAAAGTTATCCTCCGAGACGAAAATCACGATATTTCATCAGCATTGTTTTTTTTCCGTTTTAATTGTTTTCAACCTGAAAACGGGTGTTCAATTCGGTTGTATTGGAATTGACTTCAACATGGCGAAATCACTAACCAAAATAGCCGTGATTCATCATCCTCCAACTTTCAAGTTTGAATACACCAAAGGGGGATCGAAGAAAAAGTATCACAAGAGAATCAATTTGGTTGGTATTGTCAGCTCACCACTACTTAATGATAACGCAATCGACTGCTCTGAGAGAATCACCGAAGTGTCTCAAATCATTGCTGGAATCCTAATCGAAAGACATGATGAACTCCAAGATGTCCCAGTCGCAAAGATCCGACGATTACTCGAGAAGCTACTCTCTGTAAACCTGAGTCATGTTTCAACTGACTCGATCTATGTCTCGAAAAATCAAAACCGACTAGATTTGAGTACCACGAGCGACCACTCAGATCGTTCAAGAAAATTGGAGCCAAAGAAAGAAATCATGACGGAATCGAAAGTATTGACAACGGCCAGAGAAAAACTGAGTAGAATGGGAGATCTCAACAGGGTTACCAACGAAGAATACCTGTTGGCAAAGAACGAAATGAATGACGTTTTTGAAACTACTCGAGTGGTCCCAGGAGACGTTGAATATATTTATGACAAACGAGTTGAGTTTGAGGAACCAGATGAAGAATGCAGTTGGGACTGAGATATAGTGTGGATAAAACTATTGTAAGCACTATTGTTTGAACTTATGAAACATTTTGATGAAACAAGCGCCTACCAGTAAATTGAACTGGTGATACTTCGATCGTGTGCACTGTGTAGGAAATGAGTATTGCAGTTGATCCGAAGTGTAGATTGACAATTGTTGTTTGAATAAATTTCGTTTCTAACCACTCCACGAGCCGCAGTTTGAAATAGATCCCAAATGAAGGTTCATGATGCAAATAATATGCGGTCAGATTTCATGAACTTAAATGACGACGAGATCCAAATGCTCGCAGCATTAGCATCACTGATGAAAAGTGTGATAAAGAACGTAACAGTTGACCCCACTTTTCAGGGAAAATGGCAATGAGGCATAACCATTGGGATGGATGCCTAACAATCGGATATAGATCATGCTGATCGATTTACCTTTCTCCTGCCCGGAATAAAAACATGACATACCATTCAATTTCACGCTGTCTCATTATTCAATCCAAGCAACATCTTCATATAAAATCGACATCTTGAATGAATCTTGGAGCAGTATCGAATATCCTCGGCCCCAATAAACTCATTTGTGGCACTCACCCCTCCCGGACAGGGATGGTCCGCAAAACTATCACTCACCCGATTCGAAAAGGCAATCCACTCCTCATCTGAATGCGCACCGATTCCTCTAGAGATTCCTCCATTCTGAGGACAGCCCCTCCCAACCCAAGGGCCGCATCGTTCCTTCCGACAAAGAGTCATGTGTTCGTAGGTAAAATCTCTGAACCATTGGATTTGGTGTGGGAGAAGAAACAATCTTACCACCGTCGAATGAACGACCAAATCTCCCGTACGTTGTGAGAAAATTATGTTGGTACGATCGATTAGGTCAAGGAGCATGGAGGCCGGAGGGGTGGTGAAAAAGGACAATTCCGCCATGAACCAATTATTGTAAAATCCAACGTATCTCTCTTTCATGAATGCGTCAATGAGGTCCGGACTTGTTGCATTCTCATTATCTTTCAGAAAGGCATCAATGATCTCATCGTATCCAAATCCCACTGCCTCCTCCAACACGGGCATGCGGAACGCATATCGTTTATTGTTAGTTCTCATATACTCGAATAAATTGTAGTTAATCTTCGAATGCAAGTATGAATCATCGTCCATTCTCATGACATGGGTGTATCCCTCTGCCTCGAGATACTCCCACACCAAAATAGCGAACCATCGACACATCTTGCGATATCCCACACTGTATGCTGGACGATTCCATCGAAATCGATCAATAGGTTTCAATCCATGAGGAAGCTCCCAATACCGCCCATCCAACGGTCGGAATTGTACCTGAGGCCTGCGTAGACTCAATTCCCATATTATGTCCACGTCGGGAGGTTGCCCAGCCTCATAGAAAATGAGAACATCGCATAATGGAAACCGGCCGACGTAGTTCGTGTAGAGCAATTCCAGACTTTTGTTGAGTTTGGATGTGCCGGTGATGGTTGTGAGGTTGGCATCGTGTTGGATTCCATAGGAGGAATGGGCGCCAAATTGAGCGAGGTAGACGATCACATCGGTGTGGTTTCGACCGATCGTTCGGTCGCGAGTGCTACGGATTTTGAGTTGTGTTGGTTGACTTTTACTTGCGATTTTGTCCGAGTGGCCCGACCGTCGCTTTTCTTGCAGAAATGTGCCCGTCGTTATGGTGGACGCGAAGTTCACGTGAAACGTGCAGATTTGGAGATACCCAAGAAACGACACGAAGAGGAGGAGGGTAAATAATGAGGCGGGCCGGCAGATTCGAGAGCCTTTACGCCGGGGTCTTTTCATGCTCAGGAGCTATGAGCTGTGGTGTGAGATAAGGATAAGAGACCAGGGGAACGGCACGTATCCGTCCGGTGAAAAATGCTATAACTTCGTATTTTTTGTATTATTTGTATATCTACACGAGTCATCTACGAATGGAGTTGAGGGATCTCTCAATTAATTGTTTCGCAGATCATTACCTTTAATATTTATTTGTTCTGCTCAAACAAGGTTCAACGAAAAATGTAACGAAAGATAGGTATTTTTTTCTCAGTCGAAAAGC
>JALLPF010000008.1:0-26031 GCA_036939455.1 Cyclotella distinguenda | reverse complement strand
CTTCTACTCTAAATGTGTAGTAAATCGAGAAAGCGACACGAACACGCCTTAAACCACTGTTCGCCTTAAACACTGTCCTGGACGGTAGAACCTTAAGGGAATGACGGGTAGATTAACGGGACGGGACACTTTTGGATACAGTAGAAGGTATAAATAAGTACTTCCAGAAGATGATAAGTACTTACTCTACGTTAGTACTTTCGTACCTGTTAGTACGATGATACGAACATGAGGAAAACTCTTCGCATTCAGAACATTCGCGACCCGCGACCACAATGATTCCTTCCTTCGTCAGACTTCCCTTCGCCATCATCTCGCCCTCGGTGCTTCGATCAACAGCGATTCGATTAATGTCATCCAGTGTAAGCAACGATGAAAAGCACGATAGATTCTTCGAGATGGAGCGTGATAACTGGGAGGAGGGTTTCGAAGCATACGATTCTGGATTTGGCCCACTCACTCAGCAGACAATACCTACTCTCTTGTCCACAGCAGGATATTCTTCGAGGAGTCGCCACGACAGAGGTTATCCATATTCCTTGCTCGATGTCGCCACTGGACCTGGATTTGTGTTATCAGCAGCTGTTGATCAAGCACTTCATTCATCTCCAGAAATTAGCGACAGCCACCCATCGATTCAACTCACCGGTCTCGACATCACTCAGAATTTTCTCGGACTGGCGAAGATTCGAATTGATGAACAATTGAAACAACAGGAGACAACTGGATCAAATCTCATCGACGTCCAATTTGTTGTCGGTGACGCGCAGACACTATCTCTGAAGTTTGCGAAAAACACATTCGATTCAATTGTATGTAACTTTGGTATCCTCCACTTCTTTTCTCCATCCTTGTTTCTAAGTGAAGCCTATCGAGTTCTTCGTCCTGGAGGCAAAATCAGCTTCTCCGCGTGGGCCCCGCCATCACGGACCGAGGGTTTCGGAATTGCACTTCAATCCGTTGCGGAAGCTGGGAACCCAAACGTAGATCTACCAGAAGGTCCTGATTTCTTTCGCTTCGGTGACACATGCGAGGCTATAGAGACCATGAAGCAGTTGGGATTCGATAGTGTGGATTCAGTTGAACTCAGTCAAATGAAATGGGACAATGTCAAAGATGGGGCCATGTTGTATGATATTTTATTGAATGGGACAGTGAGAACGAAAGAGTTGCTGAAACGCCAAACACCTGAACAAGCGTTAGCTATCAAGGCATTGGTTGTCAAAAAGTACGACGATCTGACGAATGGTGGGCAGAGGCCTTTGAGTATGCCTGCAGTCGTGACGTCAGGACGAAAGCCCGCACCTTAAATACCAACCATTGAAATGGTAAGATAATATTAGTCTGTTTGTGAATACTTAAGATGCAATTCAACATGTTGCTTAGAACTAGAAGTATTCTACAATAGGGTGAACGAAAAAATGCGATGGCAGAGTAACCATACCACGATTTTTTTTCTGGGATATTTCGATTGGCCACGATGTTGAGTGCCCACGAGCCACTGTCACCATCATGTACCCATGGTTCATCAAAAACTGGTCCTTTCGACGCTAAAGCACGTTAATGCGGCCGATAAACAATCATGGACCGGACTCAAGGGCAACGCGAATAGTACTGGCCTGACGGGTAGCGGACTTGAGATTCCCGCCATACAACATATAAGTACAACAGAGAAGATGAATATCTAGTCAGAACAGGATGATTCGCGTCCATCGACCACTACGCTCCTGGACCGATTTCTGAAGCTACATCGATTGAATAGAAGGTTTAAATCCTTGAGCAGTGGAGATACATTTGTCGACACTATGAAAGAAGTGGAATATTCATAAAATGAGCCGGGAGTGTGAGAACAGTATGAATCCGTCGGAAGCTTCTCCGACTCGTCTGCGATGAAAATGTAGTCGTAGGCTATTGATCTACGTCTTGCTCGAATTCTCTGAAAATTCCATGTCATAATATGGAAGAATGGGGAAGGGGAAGAAGACCAAAGTTCAATAATTTCTTTATCGTCACTTATGTCCAATCTGGCAGGCTTATATACGTACTTCGGTTCAATAATTGAAGTCCGTACGAATCCCGAAGTTTTCGCTGGTATTGAATAAGCCATTTTGGACTCGAACGGACATTTTTTAGAGCTGATGCCAATCTTGTTGACATTATTCCAAGTTACCTATAATATAATTTTATCAAGCCATTCTCACTAATAAATATTAACATATTAAAACGTTAATTACACTCTGGAAAGGTTGATATTGGCTGTCGGCCGACAGTGAAATCCAGTTGGTTCAGGGACCAACGAAGTTTGGCATCCAACGACCTACGTTTGACCGTAACAATGCCAATTTAAGGTCGTGAACGGGCGCCCAACAGTCATGCTCATCGAACTACCGATTGAGGGGATTTAGAATTCAAATCAACGCGAATTACTTTTAAAACAATGGCAACTCATCGTCCATCCCATCCTCTCCCACCATCCGCGACCATGAACAACGGTAACGGCCAAAAGCGCAAGCCCTTAGGCCAGACCCCTAGCGACATATCCAACCGATTGGCCAACAAGTCCTCGATCGAGCATCCCGTCAAGACCACCGTCAAAAATGGCCACTCTCGTCCCTCACTTCCAAGCGGTCCCAAAGCGCCTGTCAACGTCGACGTCGACGACGAGTCACGAGCCCGTGTGTACAAGGCCCAGGCCTACGAGGCTAAAATCACCATTGCATCTCAGACTCAGCGAATCGAGTCCCTACAGGCGGAATTGGAGGAGGTCAAATTCTTCGCCGAAGAAGAGCGGAAGCAAAAAGCCGTCAACTATGGCAACATTTCCTGTGACGCCGAATTGATCGAAGCCCTAGCCCGAGAATTGGAAGGTGCGGAGAGCGATCTACGGGCTGCCAAATCCAGAGAGGAGAGGCTCAAACGTGAGCTGACTATGAAGAGGGACAAAAAGACCCCCCCCGAAATTCAGATGCAAGCGGCTGAATTGGAAAAAATGAAAAATGACGCGGCCGAGGGGGTGGCCATCATGCGTGAGCTGGAAGGGGCGCTGCGTCTGACCCGTTCTGAGAGGGATGCAACGAGATCGGAAAGGGACGGGGCGAACGCCAGGGTGGAATCGTTGCGAGCCGAATTGGAGTCGGTTCGTGCCAAGGGAAACGAGTTGGAACGAACCTCCGCGGAGCTACAGAAGATGGTCGACCTTGTCCAATCGAAATATGCCACGTTGGAGAAGAACCATTCGGAGTTGCAGAATCAGTTGGGGGTGATTCAATCCAGATCAGACAGCAACGTCACGCAGATGAAGGAGGCTCTTGAGCAGGCAGAGGGACGGGAGAAAAAGACGTCGTTTGAGTATCACGGTTTGATGGCGAGGTATCGGGAGGGGGAGGAGCAATTGCAATTTATCAGTCAAGCTCTGTCCGACTTAACAGAGCAGCTTGAGGCACAGAAAGGTGAGATTGCAATTAAAGATCAGGCTCTAAAAGAGATGGACGAGGTGTATGCAAGTAGTATATCTACGATTAAGCAGAATCATGTTTTTGAGCTTGAGAAACTAAAAGGATTGTGTACAGAAGATGCTGGCTTGTTCGAAACAAAATTGAACGAGGTCGAAAAGAAAAATGAACAGGCTATACAAGAACTGAAAAATTTGCATGCGGAGGAACTCTTGTCCAAGGATAGATTGTTGAAACAGACTCAGAAGACTTCACACGAAGAGATAGAGTCTTTGAAAGAGAATCTAGTGGAGCTCGAGAGATTAGTAGGCGATGCAAGTTCCGCCACCATCGAAAAGGATAGTTATGTTTCATACTTGAAAATCGAAAATGCCAAACTCAAGACGGAAAAGGAGGAGTTGATGAGCAACATTGAACGTGGGGTAGCCATGTACAATGAAACTACCGCCCAGCTCAAGTCCAAAACTCTTGAATTGAACAATTTGAAGATGTCATCAGATTTCGATGTAAATAAAATTGCATCCACTCTAAGAGAACTTGAGACTAAACTGACGCATAAGGATAATGAGCTGAAACAACTTCATTCTCGACTAGCCGCCGAGGCCGAGATGTGCCCCAACAGAAGCACAGCGGATGCCGACCTTGCGTCAACAAACAATGATTTGAAACGAGATTTGGCATCGGCCGTCGAATCCTCCATTTCTCGCGGAAAAGAAATTTTGGCTTTGAAAAATGAAATAGCGTTGTATCAGGCCAAAATAGTCAAGTTAAACCAAAAGAACAAAAGGATGGCTTCGCAAGCGACGACGTCAAACTGCACTATTGTACCATTCGACGAGGACAAGCATCAATTGGAATCTGAAATTACTCGCCTTCGTAACAATGCAGAGGAGGACAAGCAACGACTAGAGTTGGAAATTGGTGGACTCCGCTTACACGCCAGCGAGGCGGAGAAAACTATTACTGATTTGAAGGAACAAATATCCAATTCAACAACGACAGAATCCCAGATCCAAACATTGCAATCGGATCTGACCAACACTCGCAAGGCCTTGGCTCGTTCTCAATCGAGAATTACTAAATTAGAAGAAGCTCTAAAAGATGCGGAGAGAGCCTTGAGAGCTGTATCCAATAACCGCATGAAGGCATCTTCCTCGTTTGGCAATGATAAGGACGCAATGACCGAGACGCGTGAAAACGAGGAGGTCAGGACGCAGATAGAAAATGCAGCGTTGAAAGAATATGTAGATCAAAGGTTGTAGATAACTTGTGTTAAGTGTCGATTCGTTTCGGAGAAGAGGAGCTGACGTAAGTCGTACTCGTCTCATGTGTTAGTGAGTCCGATGTTACATCACGAGATAATTCTGGCTATAGGCGTTGTATATTATTTGGTTAAAAAGATTATGATGTGATAAGTAGCTTCTTCTTGCCACAACATTATTAATGTATTGACTACTTTATCAGTTCGATCGACAAAAAGGATAGGGGAAGACGTATGATCTTTGCACATATACTTCTAAATAAAACAAAGGCTTTTGTGTCACGAACAGAATGAGGAGAGAGCAACGGAGAAAATAATACCAATAGCTCCTGCAAAGCGACTAGATTGCAGAAGCGAACCCGCATTGTTACTGCGAATAGCCAATTGACATGGATTGATTCCTTCCGCTTCACCAATGTATTTGCACCCCCAACCAATATTGATCAATACCTGGTACAAGGCGTTGGCTACCACTTGTGCTCCGTCGATCACAGGCTTTGTGTTCTCCGTATAAATCATGTTCCGTTCAATTAGGGTGGTGGCGTCGGGATCGTATTTGGAAACGATTGGAAGGATAGACCACGCAAGCACTTTGCCGATCACCAAATCAGGATTTGTTGAGTTAGCTGGCAAATTTTGGTTTTGAATAGCATACCAGATGGTGTTTTGAAATATGGGGATCAGCATCAAGTGCATAACTCGATTTGCTGATTTCTCAATATTCAGGCAGCTATTTTGATGGAGTTCGCTTTGTCCAGCGTACAATAGATCCACCATCTCGTCATTAATTATTGCGTAAAACTCATCGTTTTGAGTGCTGAAGGTAACGGCTCGTTTGTTCGCGAGATTCCAAAGCATGACGCCATCAACAGTATCAACGGATCCACCCATATCAACACCTTCGAGCGACCCGATGTAAAATGCTGCGAATGCGTCCCAAAAGAATACCGGGGATCTGATTGAGTCCTGCAGAAATCTTTCATCCATGTCAACTCCATCCCCTCCACAATGTTTACGAGCAAGACCCAACGATGCCATCATGTACTCAACTACGACGCTGTATTGAATCAGCGATAAAATAAAGGCCGCTCGATTCTCGGCTGGCATTTTTTTGTCTTCAAACGCGAATGCGATTTGTGAGTCAGCGAAGTTTTGATCATTATTGTGATACTTGACGAATTCATGATGATAGGGCGAGTATTCCTTGCGACTGGTCGACTGTGCCATCTCTTGTAGCGAAAGTGTATTGTAAGTATAAGTGTCATCGTCTAGTAGGGCAGATCTACCGAACCGATAATAAAGAAAAGCCATAACATTGTTTTTTGTGGAAGGAAATCTAAGCAATTCTCGAATGGCCAAAACGTCAAGATCTAATTTCGACATTGCGCGAACATTCTCGGCTGGAATGAAGCCAGCCATTCCATGTGTTGATTCGTATCCTGCACATTCCGCGACGTTAAAACCTTTATAGGCACCAACATCTTCGCAGGTGAAACCAAGACAATCGTATGACTCTTGTAACAGCGATAAGATTCTTGCGAAGTCAGACCTGTCATACTTTTTATCTACATTTGGGACCGGTTGGACGGGAGTTCGATTGAGTGATATCTCGATTCATGAAAAAACGAGGTGGAAAAGTGACTGATTACTTACCCAACAAATACGACTTGAGCTTTCTCTGAGTGGAAGGCCGACACTGAGATAACTGTGGAATAACAGCCATCGAGTACATTCTGACCTTCGACACCTGATCTTCCTCCTTCATGGCAAATATCAACATTTGTACCAAAGGGACGTACATATTTGATATGATTCTATTCACCAACGACCATAATCTTTGAAGCGAATCATCTCGGGTGCAGTAATAGTCATCAGACATAAGTTGCTGTATCGACTGATAAAGACTTCGGATTTTGTCGTTAGAATTTGCTTCACCATTCTCGTTCAACGTACCAAACATTTTTGCAGCTTGATGAGCCAAGTCGTAGAGCATATCACCGTCAAAGTCAGGCGCACCAGTTTGACCAGCACCTACATACAGGGCTATGAAGTTGTCCAACGACTGACGAGGATTGATCGAACCGGTGTAATCGGCGGCAGGATTGTATCCCTTACTTATTTCGACGCATCCAAGTACTCCATCCCACAATTGATGCATGGCATACATTTCAACGTTCAGGACAACGGAAGCTTGTGCAGCTAGATGGCCAGTTGTTTCGTCGTTAAGCTTCTCTGTGACATATATATCCGCGTAGCCAGCGTGCTTTGAGATCGCATCCTCTACTGAATGACCAACATCCATCATACCCAGTATTTGAAACAGAAATGTGACGTCTTCGTTGAAGACTTCTCCTACAGCCGTATTTCCCATACCCTTCAATGAAAACAGGTCTTCCAACTCTTTTCCATTCTTATCGTATCGTGGAGAATACTTTCCATCATCATAAATTCGTTTGGCAGTAAGAAAGTCGGGTTCAGCGGCAGTGAGAGCTTCATTTATATCACGAACGTCATACGCGATACGAGAAATGGCAGTCACATTGGTCAGAGTCGTGATTCCTACTTCGAAAATCGTAGAGGAAGACTTGGGATGGAAAATAACAGAGTTAGCGCGATCAGCGATCAGATCAAAAGATGAGGAAACACGAGTGGCGCGACAAGGACTGAACTCACCATTGTAGTTGCCGAAGCGATGGAATCAAGGCCACTTATAGACACCCGCGGGGCTCGGGCTGATTCGAGGAGGAGGCGGTTGTGGAGGTCTGCTAAGAAATTGAGCTGTCCGATGAGGAGCTACTTTTATGTTGTATCTCTACGTACCCCTCTAAGTATAGATCCAGTCTCCTACTATGTGATTCGCTCATCTCCGCATTTTATGGAATTGTGTCTGATAGGTATAAGTAGATTTGTACTATACGTACGATACCGCCCCTCCTGATATTCCTATCCAAGACTGTTCAAGCCAAGGATCTCTCTCGATACAACGGTTTGGAAACAGATATTTTGACAGTCCAGAAGAATGGCAATCGAAAAATCAAATATTGAACACGTCCTTCTTCTTTCAAAGACGAATTATGTATTTATGAAGATTGGGTGAAAAGAGGTGAAAGCTAAGAAGTGCGTCTTAGCAAGAGGGTGTAGTCACTGAGACTGACAGAACGGTTCTTTGCCTCGAAATATAACCTATCCGATTGAGGATTTAGGTACCCTGCGAGACGGAGTTTGCCCTCGATTGTATTGTCATCGATTCGTTTGAACGAATATAAAATCTCCGTGTCTGAAGTTACTGGAGGGGCTGTATTTGTATTAGTTAGGGCAAATATCGATCGATCGACCTCATAGCCAGAGTAAGAATCCCCATCCCAATCCTCTCCATGAGAAACGACAAAAGTCTTTTGGGCGGCGGGACCTTTGAAATATACGACTGTTGTTGTCAAAGGATCTGATTCACTTCCACCCCAAGCTAGTACAGATGCTCGGTTGCTATCTCTCACATCAGCATATTCGACACGTGCAACGACCTTTTTACCTGCAAAGGAATTTAAACGACTTCCTAGATTAAACAAGCGATCCTCTGCAACCCCAAACTTGGTTTTAACAAACTTTAGTTGTAGCTTCACCTGTTCGTTCAGTCTTTTCGTTTGTTCTGACATTGATGCTTGGGCGACTTCCAAAGACCCTTGTGGGCCCCCAATATACTCGAGACCCAGCGGAGCTTTAGTCGAAGTTAAAGTTTGCACTGCGTCCCATTCGCCTTCGAGCCAATCTGGGAAATAAAGGTTCTCATGACCTGTATTGCGAGTTCCGGCCGTGATTGGAGGAGCAAAGAGTAGATCCGCTTCGAACCGCTTTGAAAATGATATTGTTGTCTCTGCGTTGACAGCCTGATTTGAACTAATCACTGATGTGATAGCTGCGGCTGCTGGATGGTGCAATGCAAATTGTCGACGGCTGACCGAGACATACTTATTTTGACACGACGAAAGCGCTGATGTAACTGGTTCAGGTATTAATCCATAATATGTGATGACTTGGGCCGCAACGGCCACCCTAGCTGCGGCTTGAGTAGCCCTCATGGTGATGATGTCAGTGTTCTGATAGGTTCTGATGTACTGTTCGAGGTGGCAAACCGTTCGACGGCAGTCCAAGTGAATAAATCGGTGATTATGATGTTGTTGTATTGACTCTGTTGAACAGATATAAAGGGCTATGTATTTCATCAAAAATAAGCCTAAATGTTTCATTCTCGTCATTATTTTTTGCATATCCTTGCGATTGAGTTGCTGCTGGAGTCGTCTGCTGTTTGAAATAATAATAATATTATTATCATGACGCCTGAGTCTACCCAAGACCCACCCTGCCCCTTGGCCCCGATTCGTAACCTTCCCCTTCCACCTCCATCGAGTTTATCTCACATATACCGGCCCAACCTTCAAAACAAAACAGTCGTACTTGGCATCGAGGGCAGCGCTAACAAAGTCGGCGTTGGCGTACTGTCCTTTGATCCTGCAACTGAAACATATCAAACACTCTCCAATCCGAGGAAGACGTATGTAAGTCCGGTGGGATGCGGCTTCTTACCGAAAGAGACTAGTTGGCATCATCAAGCTCATGTTGTTGCATTGGTACGAGCGGCATTGAATGAAGCATATCCTGATGACTCGGATCCACAGAGGTAAATCAAATCAAATATCTTGGAATTCGTTTATTGTCTTGTGCTATTCGGTCATTATTTCTACTCAGCTTTTTCTCATGTCAAAATTATTATTCAAGTCATTTATCGGCTATTGCTTTCACCTTAGGGCCAGGAATGGGGGGACCTCTGCGTTCATGCGCAATTGCAGCCCGAACTCTCGCCTTATTATGGAAGTTACCTCTCGTGGCGGTAAATCATTGCATCGCTCACATTGAAATGGGAAGAGTTGCCACCTCTGCAGCCGATCCAGTTGTTTTATACGTCAGTGGTGGAAACACCCAGGTCATTGCCTACAGTGATGGTAGGTACCGAATATTTGGAGAAACAATTGATATTGCTGTGGGTAACTGCTTGGATCGATTTGCAAGAGTTGTTGGATTAAGCAACGATCCCAGTCCAGGATACAATATTGAATTGGAAGCTCGGAAGCACTCGGAAGAAGCACCTTTGAAATTTATTGAATTGCCTTATGTTGTGAAAGGGATGGACGTCTCGTTTAGCGGACTCTTAACATTCATCGAGGAGCTGACCAAGTCGAAAAATTTCGTGAAAAATAGACCAGCTCAAAGTGACCAGCAGTTCACCATTCCTGATCTATGCTACTCCCTGCAGGAAACAATTTTCGCCATGCTGGTTGAAATAACCGAACGCACCATGGCACACTGCGGACAAAGTTCTGTCCTGATTGTAGGAGGAGTGGGTTGCAACAAACGTCTTCAAGATATGGTGGAACTCATGGTGTCTGATCGAGGTGGAAAGTTGTGTGCCATGGATCACAGATACTGCATCGATAATGGTGCGATGATTGCGCAAGCTGGAATGTTTGGATTGCAGTATGGAAGTAAGAGCATGTGTGTCAATGGTGTGGAGGGGACAGAGTGCAAACAAAGGTTCAGGACAGATCAAGTCGAAATAGTATGGAGGCCAAAGAGTAGTAGAGGAAAACACGTTTGATACCAAATGACTAGAATACATACTTTTAATTCGAACACGAAGTCGATCCTTAGCGCTCGTCTTCAAGAATAGCCTGTGCACTTTGAAATATCTGATTCCATCCTTTTGGATTAGAGTCTTTCAGACCAGACAACATTTTCATCACAACGTTAATTTCCATTCCTAGATTCCTAACACCATACAATACACAGTGCATCAACCCATCTGAAACATTCTTTCGGCATCTCTGGTCTCTATGATCTGCGTGGCTCAAAAACAGATCTACAAGCACGTTTAAGTTAGTTGCGTCCAGAATCGGGTCTATTATTTCCATGTTTCTTTCCCGTTCGGTCATGTCAGCTAGCCATTCAATGACCTCTAAGTTGTTACCACCGGCGGTAGAACCCGTTCGTGGCTTTGGAGTTTCAGCCGCTTTGGAAGTTCTGGAAGATTTGCTCTTACTCGCAGATGCAACCGTTCCTAGCCCGAGAACATGAGTTATAACCTCTAATGAGTTTGCAAGTGTAAAGCACTTCCCGTGCAACTGCTCTAGCACTGTCTTGGCCACTGGTCCACATTGCTTACTTTTGAGAAGCTTGATCGTTTCAATCATCATTGTTTTCCACGAGACCTGGGACACCAACTCTTTTTCCATAGATATGCCAATCATACCGGCCGCAATCAGGGCACTACGAAGGACATGGACGTTGACATTTTTCCCACCCAAAGTATCTTGAAGGATCATCAGCGCCTGTGATCGTAACTGATGCCACTCTTGTCTTGATGCCCCTTTCCCCAGTTGTGAGATGAGTTCAGCTTTGTCCTTCCATTTCACGCTCGTTGTTGTATCTGAACTTTGAAGTTGTTTCAAAACATCGGCAATATTGGGCATTTCCTCCATTGAATCATCATCTTCTGATGAATCCGATGGACTTGTTATAAGTGGTTTCAGTTCCTGCCCAGATTTCCCTCTTCTACTTGAGACAGAGGAAGAAAGAACACTAGGCGTGTTGTGATTCTCGACGCCTACATGCATGTCATTGTCGACTCCCTTATGCATTTTATTCCCGTCCCTTATTTTCTTAACGCTGTTCTTGTTTGTTGATGCAGAATGCGATGTTGCAATTGGGCCTCTCGTGTTGTTTCCAACCGATGATAAAAATGTCAAGCACGCGTTCACCGACAAAAACGCCAATCCATTCTCACTCATGTCATCCCCTAATCTGATGTACCCGACTCCTTTTGATCGGAATTGGGGAGCAAACTTTCGTCCACCACTACGGGCTTCCTTTTGCGGAAACCACCCCCCTGCATCTTTTTGTGGATCCAGAATGACATCGATTGCGCCACCACAACCTTTGAAGAATTCTTCCGCCGTCATTGTTGCAGTCTTTCCAGTCAACAGATGAGCACTCTCATCTCCAAGATGAAACTCATAAATAGTCTTGTCCCTCGAAAGCCTTGAAGCAACACTGCCATGATCGACAAAGTATCCTTTGGCATTTCTTAAGCGAATGCATTCACTACCTTGTTCGTTCTCAACACCTGGGATATTTCCAATGCCTGAATTCTGAACTTTGCCGCTATAATCAATATCGCCAACTATTATGCGTACACAATCTTTTTTACCGGGCTCCTTTGTTTCCAATATACACTCCATTCTTCGTGGCCCGGAATAGATAATTTTGTCACCCAGTTGTGGATTGTCGTGTGCTATCCACAATGCATGATGGACTGTATTAGATAAAATCAAGTCTGGATTATAGTCTTTGGCTTTTCCTTCGGGTTTTGATGGATTCGCGGACTTGATCATTGAATATTCGTACTCCTCCCAACATGACTTGCAGTAAAATGTCCCCGGGTTGTCAACATCTTCCTCGCAATCACGATTAGATCCACAAGTGTCGCAACATCTCCTAACAGGACTCATACGACGATTAGGATCGCGATCTCTCCCCGTTTTGATGTTACCCAGAGGGGGAGTATCGCCATCGCTTCTACTCAGTCCATTGTTTGAGGTCGTACGGCCAGATTGCCTAATACTTTTAGGTGATGTGGCTGGAACTGAATCTCGGGTAATCGACTTACGAGATGATTTCTTCGGAGAGTGATCTTCTTCCTCTATCTTTCTTCGGAATGAGGGATCGGAGGTCAATTTCATTACGAGGTCATCGTTTTCGGACACCTTCGAAGTCAGACTCTTTTCTTTCTTTATGGGAGGAGGAGCATCCCATTTCCCTGTATGTTCTTTGTACTTTTCCTCTTGCAACTTCCTCTCTCTATGTAATTGGAGTCTTTCTTCTGCAGTCAGTCTTTTATCTGCGCTGCCACCACGAGAGGAAGAAGATTTAAAGTCGTCACCAGTTAGATTCAGGTCATCGTGCGCCAGTTTTGACTCCAACGATGCAATTTTCTCAGCCTGTTTGCGTATCATCATCTCCTTCACATCCGATTCTAGAATGGCAACATCATGATCTCGGCTAGCTGGGGTGTAATTGGATATTTCCTTGCGAGCGTAATCACTCAATAATGATTCTTCAAGAGGCTGTCGCACCTTCCCCTCTTCGAGAGCAATAATGCGAGGATCCGTTGCTTTATTCAACAAACCAGCAGAAAGACTAACGTTTCTGAAAAAATTAGCGAAGACAGCACGTTTGATTCGCCTCGCATGTCCAATCTTCATACCCAACTCTTTCAAGTCTAACTCGGTAGCATCTTGAAGCGAAGACACGTCATCATAACCATTTTCAATCAACGCGGTGCAATAAGATTCGACGGTATGACGGGATATTCTTAATTCTTTGTGAAGGAAATCAAATAGACTAGCACGACCGTCGGATGTGCTGAACGAGTTGAATGAATCATCAATGGCCTCCTGATTCTTTCCCTCAGTTTTCGTTTGGTCCGTTCCAACAGTCTCTGGTACGGTGTTCGGTGTTAACACTCTGTTAGACATTCGTCTGGTAAAAATTGATAATAAGATTGTCTTTCTGATGATCAAGCGTGTGATATTATGGTCGGTAAAGGTTCAAATGTAGCTGTATTTTGCAAATCGTATCGGCATGGCGACTACACCTCCACTCAATAGCCCGGAAGACAAGACAAAAGAGAGATAAATCCCATGATTGCTGTTGATAACGCTCATGGTCGATCTTTCCATTTGTTCGTGTTCACAGTGCCTCGAGGTTTTCGATTATGAAAACGATCCACGCAGAAGTGGTGATTGTCATGGTTTCTTTGCACATCATTTTTTTGCTCCATCGTAAAGGTGTTTTCAGTTTTCTTTTGACGCCGTTTGGGGTTTTGGGTTTTGAGTGAACTTACAAAATCTGAAATTTCCTTGAGGCGAGGAAGTCTATAATTGGGCCTATTAGCACATCGTCTAAACCACACATTTTCTCGTTCATTTTCAAAACAACATGATGACACAAGACTTATTTAAATTGAATGAGCAGTATACAGACAGTAATGCGAAGTTATAATTTTTGAAAGTGTATAAAATATTCATTTACTTAGATATCTCAATGATCATAGTTGGCGGGTAATTTTCAAATCTTGCGCCCAAAACGTTTCTCTTAGGCAATACGCGCCGAAGTCCCCTCCGGATCTTCTACGAGCGAGCCTATCGGTCACTTTGACATCGACAAATTTGGGAGGGATTTTAGTCGAAACTTCCACGGGCATGAATTTCACGACACGGGTCCACTTTTACTTCCCAGAGGTCTTTGACTTCCGTTCGGTGTCTCGAAAAGCTGTGCCATCAAAATGTGGAAAAGGAATAAGGAACGCAGATTGAGAAAATAATTATTCAATGATCTACTTAAAGTGAGATTCATCCATCTGTCTGGTTTCCTCATACACAACACTGTCTACCACATTAATCGAGACAGGAGAAGCAATTTTTGTGCTGGCGCGATCCGTTCACTGGGTCGAGCGCGACGACGAGAGAGACGGGCGACAAGCGAACGTAAATCGAGCTAGGTAGTACGGGCATTACTCTAAAACCTCTCTACTGTCGGCGACCATCAGCATCGATTGCCATCGCGAAGAAGTATTCGTGAAGGCGTCAAGTGGACCCATTCGACCGAAATTGTTAAACACCAGCCCAAATTGATTTCACAACAGATTTTCCACGGATTACGACGAGATGAGCCCATTTGTCCCTACGAGCACCACGATGCGATTATAGGGAGGGGGGCACGTCATACTTGCACATTTTCGTTGATTTAGGGCGTGGGGGCTTGATCATCCTGTACTTACGCTGTCGAAAATGACGAAAGGACTTATGCCGCGCGATAAATTTAAGGAGGCGGAGGAGGGTGCTTCATCCTACCTCGACGAGAATGTAGATCGCCCATCTGATCCACTGAGCTATCCTCTCCACGAATCGTCACTGCCTACTAACTCCTCATGTCCCAGTATAGGGCTATCGGAGGGAGAAATCGTCTTGAGAGGCAATGATTCAAAAGCTAAGTCCTCTCAATTAGTTGAACTGCCTGCCCCGCAAGCTAGGTACCCAATCATGGACCCTTCTACAGAATCTGTGAATCACCCAGACCCGACCCATCACGAGGACATTATCGACGAAAATTCAAATTTAAAACTGGATAGGATTTTATCCCCTTTGTTGCCAGCGGAGGATGAGAGCTCAGGGGAAGAAGACATGATGAACCTATTTTGTCCTCCTGTCTCCGTTGTGAGGAACAGGAATCGAGTCGACACGGTTGTAACTGCTCAAGAGCGACGAGAGGAAGAGTTGTCACCTCATCATTCTTGGGATTCATCCAACGAGGTGAGTCTGTATTTGATTTTCGGCACACCTCCGTTTATTGCATTCGTAAAGGGCAACTGGCCCTGAGACACCTTTCATATCATGTCGTCTCCTCTCAAATATTTTCTTGTCCGTATCTGTAGGTTCCTCATCCATCTTTATCAGATATTCATTGCACAGAAGACGAACACAAACAAAATTCTCAAGAGCCAAGTCCCGTCATCAAGTTTGTGTCATCAAACGCAGACTTTGTATCTGCTCTTCAGCTCTCATTTGACGTAAGTCCAGAGACCACTCAAGCGCATAGCACGCCAGTTGCACCTGTTTGTAGTGAGAAGGTAGCTGCAGCTAGACCTCTGAAGAATCAACAACCGCAACAACAAGAGACACCACTCCATGAACAATTATTGCATCATCAGCATCAAGGAGCATCTACATCACAGGTTGGTATGCATACATCTTATCCATATCCATTATACAATCCACATCCCTACAGTGTCCAAATGATGGGCGGCTTGTCAGCCAGTAGTCAGCAATCGATGATGCCACCGGGAGTTATGTCGATTCCCGGTTACGGATATCCACAGTGGGGATCTCCTCCTGGTCAATACTTCGCGTACCCATCCCAGCCTTCGATAGGGGTACCTCCTCAACATTATCCCATGTATCCCCCGACAAATCCGGGAACTGCGGACCGTACAACTCCAACAAAATATCCCACCACGCCGGGAAAGAGAAAGGATCGAAGGAAGGATCCAAACCTCACCGTGGAAACTGCCGACGTTGCTTCTCAAAACGTTACTAATCCGACGTCGCCACCAAGTTCGAAAAAGAAGCGTGATGGTCCTTCATTGGGTGTGCCTACCTGGCCTACGTCGCCTAGTGACAACAGTAGGGATGGCATGGTGAGTTGCACACGAATCGCTCGTCTTAACAAGTGCTTGATGAACAAACAATTAACGGGTTAATTCGATATTTTTGAACAGGGAGTTAGCTACACTCCACTACAAGGATCCAGAGTGGCATTGCGAACAAAACGCGAAACACCATCTCGCACACCACGTAATTCATCTTTAGATGAGAACTTCAGTTTTGGAGCCACTCCGGGTAGAGATTTATTTCGAGCACCTTCTTGGTCACCCGGGGCGATGGGAAAATTCTTTGAGGAGGAGGGTATGCTTCATGGTGACACTGGTGAAGCGGCTTCACTTGAGGCGTGGGAATTAAAGGGTCCTTCAAGAGATATTGGTATCACGAAAGACAGTAACCCTTTTCATAGTTCTCCAAATCCATCTCATTCATACATGACAAGTGCTTCTCCTAGCAGGACAGGCATAACAATCAGAGGCTCCCCAATTTCAAGCAAAGCGTTGCGAAGTGATAACTCTAGAAATGTTCCATTGAAGACAATAAATTCCACCCGAAAATCAATTGTTAAGCCCAGACAAGCAGTTGCAGCGAGCTGGCCGACAGCCTTCTCGGGTGGCAACGTCGGCGCATTTCGTTTCAACATCGGAAATATTGGTATTGCTCCATCTGCCGAGAGAAAAGAACCAGACTCAATCGAGATTCTTCGCAGTAGCCCTGTTACCACACGGAATAATGTGCCTTCTAATGCAGACTTCCCGCACCCTACTGCATTACAATCATTGCCTGTTATCAAACAAAGGGCACTGAAGGCAACCGCCGTTGCTCCAGCATCACAGACAAAGCTAATTACTCCGGCAACAGTGAGACTCGGTTGTGACAAAGAAAATTTAGATACTCAGAGAAGTTCACACCCGTGTAACTGTAAAAAGTCCAAGTGCCTCAAATTGTACTGCGAATGTTTTGCCGCAGAGAAATATTGTGATGGTTGTAAGTGTACCAATTGTCAAAACAATTCACAATACGGGGATATTCGTGATAAGGCCATCACAGACACGAAAGCAAAAAATCCAAATGCGTTTCAGCCTCGGATCACTAAAACCGAAACGGAGCATATTACAGGCTGTAAGTGCAAGAAGTCTGCATGTCTCAAGAAGTATTGTGAATGTTTTGAGGCTGGTGTCGTCTGTGGCGAAAACTGCAAGTGCTCAGGGTGTCAAAATTTTATGGGTTCGCGGGCTTTAATGGACCGACGCCACAAAATGAAAGATGTGGATGACCGTGCCGAGATCACTACGACCAAATCTTCGAGCAAAGCTTGGAGAGGAAGCATGTCTGATTCAAAGTTGGGACGGTATGGCCAGTCACCACTAATTCATGATCCAACTCGGCCAATAATGGGATCTCCAATGCCTTCTTATCTTGGGCAGCCTATGTACTACCATCATCATGTCATGATGGGGCAATCTCCAGTTGTTTACCAACATGGAATGGTGCATAATGCCCCACCGTATTCAGCACCAAGAACAGATGAATCTTCGGTTGCAGGTGGAGGTTATCATCCTCGAGATTTCTACCCTCAACATCCGATTCATTCCACCCCTAAAACGCCGTCAGTTAGGAGAGGATTCGATCCAAATGGAAGAAGAAACCGAACGTCAGTAACGACGGAAAATAGAGAATCTTTCTTTGGACCAAACGTACCAAGTCAGACTCGAACATCCTCACTCTCAATTTTTTCTTACCTTTCTAACGAAGACCTCTTCAATGCTTCCATTGTATCAAAATCGTGGTCTAACCTCGCTTTTGACGACGAGTTGTGGCAGCCAGTATCAGGTCACATTCGTCTTTAGTGCCATCGATGATATTCATGAAGGCTATCAAATCCGTTGCACTACAAGATGTTATTTTTTCACTATATGTTCGGTGGGATGTAGTTTCCTTTGAGTTTCTTGTATCAGAATTCATACAACAGTAATAACTTTTAATAATACGAACAACTATTCAATATCATTTTTATACGTCCGGCGACCTGAAATGAGTGACGTCGTTTTCGAAGAGCCCTTACAGTAAGAGCCACAGAACATCATTAATCATTGGAATGACGAGTTTTCACCAGCTTCATCTTTATTTTGAGCAAGCAAATAGTTCAATTGAGATCTTTGTGAATTTAGAGTGTCGATGACAGTATTTGATTCTTGAGCATCAATTGCAAAAATCCGCATGACCTCCAGAGGGATAAAATCCAACGTCTTCTCATGTGTTGCTTGCAGAAAGAGGCGAGGGGCCTTACCCGCATCATGAGCTTGAGCCCACCTTTGGGCACACAGGCACCAAATATCTCCATCTTTCAACCCAGGAAAGTTGTACTCGTGCATTGGGGTGCTAAGATCATTTCCCACCGCTGTGGAGAATGCCAAAAAATCATCCGTGACACGCACGCAAACGGTGTGTCTTCCCAAGTCCATCTCACCAGTTGAGCAGTAGCCATTTCGGTAAAAACCAGTTCCTATCCCCGACCCCCTGACATCTGAGCAGCAGCATGAGAGCTCGGTCCCAAGCACATTATATCCAGAATGTTTTTTTTCTTGTAGACCATCACCATCTGCTGCAGCATTGAGAAACGTTTGCCTGGTGTGATTCGGGGTGGAATACGATACCCCCGACCACGCATGAGCTAATGAGACTGCCGTCAATATTGCGATAAGAGATGAGACAGCGTTTGCGGGCATTGTGTTCTTCGATCCTGTATTCAGAAAAGTTGTTCTATCAATCCGGAGGTCACGAATAGGTAAATACTTATACGACGTATTCTTACCTACTTACCTACTTATACTTACATATTATACTTGTTATTGAAAAAATGTTTGCCGGGAACAAAAAAATAATTGCATCCCAACAGGAACTCCCAAGAATGCGAACAATCTGCAGTGGTTCCGCTATAGTCATTTGAATCAAATTAAGTACTTAACGAGCTCGTACTTCCAGCCTAGAACAGCCCAAATAGAACAGCCTATCTCCAGACTATTGCCCCCGCCCTGCGCACGATTCTTATCCGAAGAGTCTTCGATATAAAATCTAACCAATAATACTTACTTATATTAGAGCAATTCAAATGAAGTGAAATGGGCAGAATTTTAATCTATTTACCTTGGCCAATTCACCCGATCCCCAAATCCATCGTATGAAAACAACCTCTCTGAACAATCAACGATAATGCAACAACGGCATCGAATACGTCCAAACAAGGAGCCCTCCACCGGGTCCACTTCAACAACGACTCCCTCTCGCTCCCCCCTTCACAGCGTCCCTCGATCTCTTCTCCCCGTGCTGTTCCTCCCCTCAGTCTCCTCGTCCCTCGGCACCACGGGAGGATGCCTCACCCAACCCGCCTCACGCAACCTTATCGCATACGAGAGCAACTCCATCCTCCCGTCATCTTCGCAACCCCTCTCGTCACTGCCTGAATTGGAACCAACACCGTTTTCCATCACGGGTGGAAATACATGCGGAACCGTCGACGGAGGTCAGCGTGATTATGATAGGCCCATGTCCAGAATGGAGACCTTGCTTCCCCTTAACGTTCAATCCTACTACGAATCTGGCGGGGAGGTTACAGTTGGAATATACGCCTACGGGATCGAGGCCGGGGGTCATTTTGAATTCCACCTTTGTCCACTCAACTATCCCGAGATTCCCACGCCCGATTGCTTCGAGAAGTACCCTCTCGAGTTCGTCAGTGATGACTACTACGGAGCCGTCAAAGACGAGGCATATCCCTATCGAGCGTACCTTCCCCTTCCCGGCGCCTTCTTGGGAAATCATGAAGCGGTGATGAACGGAGAAATGATGGTGTTCTCGTACGTGCTACGTTTGCCTGAAGCGGAGGAGCTCGTCTCTGCGACCCTCACCACCGAGGAATCGGATACTATTCCCCTGATTGGAGCCCCTTCTCTTCCGCCGGGAACCCAAGCTGAAAAATTCAGGGACATGCCAGGTCGACGCCTTCAACCATGGTACGCCACCCAGGTAGATAACAAGTTCACCCTATCGTTGGTGGAAACCGTCCCCATCGCCTCCATTGTCACGGATGGAAACGGAACCACCACCATAAGTTCTTTGGAGGGAGTGACGGTGATACCGGGAGGGCCTAAAATTCCGGCGAGTTCGACCATTAGCTGGGGGGACAAGGCGATTTACGGCGACGGTTCGGACTTTGTCACAATTCCCGACCCCCCTGGAAAAACCGACATGCAAGATCCCTCAGTATTGAACGCCGTCGATTCGATAGGACCCCAGGAATCATTGGATACACTGCCTCCTAACTCTCCCGAAATTGGGATCAATGAAGATTCTTCCCTTTCGAACCCCGTCGATTCGATCGGACCTCAAGAATCCTTCGGTCAAGATGGCCTCGTCCCCCTCATGAACCAATTCTCCTCCACCATCGAAGATGCAACGCGCAATGTCACCGACTACGTCCTACTTCGATGGCATTACCAAACCGCGAGAGAATGTCATCCACCAGGGTACGACTCTTACCCTTGGCCCTCCACCTGGGGATCATGGGATTCTCCGTGGAATGGAGAATGTAAGGATGCAAGTCAGCAGAGTTTTTGGAATTGCGCCGAAATTCAAATCCTGGGACGTGCCACATCGGCGCCGACTGGTTCTCCATCGAACGAAACCGTGATTACCGTGGACGCAATGATTGATATTGGATCTTCGAATACTGCTCCTGAGGCTCGATCGGACTTTATTCGTATCCGTCAGAAGGAATTAGCCCATCTGAACGTACTTGGAAATGATGTAGATCCCGATGGAGACGAATTGCATCTGGAGAATGTGACTGAGGCGGGTAATGGGTACGCGGCTGTGCTGCAAGGAGAGAAAGAGTTGATTTATGCCCCTAAAGATGATTTCATCGGATTGGATTGTGAGTGCCAAATAATATCTTAACGGACTCTATCATTATTTCATGTTACAGGTTGAGTCCTCGTTATTTACCAATTTCTTCCCCTGATTCACAGTCTTTCATTACACCGTATGTGATTACAACGACCAGTGCGACACGGTCAGGGTCAATGTCATCGTCGGCGACGTCATCGTTGCCGAAGACGACGAAGTAATCACCAGTGGCACCGATCCAATACGCGTAGACGTTATCGAGAATGTTCTTGTCTATATTGATCGGCCACTGGTTGTGACCCAGGTGCAGGCAGGGCAGCATGGAACTTGTCAAGTGATCGGCAACATGGTGGAATACACACCAAGTGAAGGATATCAAGGATCCGACAGTTGCCAGTACACGGTTTGCATTGGAATTAATTCAAACATTTGTGACGAAGGATTGTTGATCATCACGAAACTCTCTCCTGACATGGTATTGCAAGATATTGATCTTAACGTGACAAGACCAGATGATGATACGGAAAAAGTTTCATCCGAAATTAATCTCAATACCAATCCACCTGCAGACACTATGGTGGTCTCGTCCAACATCGGCAGCACTGGTAGCGGTGATATCATCGCCCTCGACGACAGTTTAGTCACAGACTCTTCTGATCCTCCTGTCAAAGTAGATGTCTTGGCCAATGACGAATTCAACAACGGGAAGCCTTTCCTGACAGACGTCAGCAATGCCGTCAGTGGTGTGTGTTCGCTAACGGATGACAACCATGTTTTGTACACGCCCAAGGAAGGGTACGAAGGGTCGGACAGATGTCAATACACCGTCTGCGTCGATGAGGACGTATGTGATACAGGACGTATCAAGATCCAAGTTATGATCCTACCGCAAGACTCAAGGTTCAGTGAGGATATAGTCGCTGCTACTGATAAGGCAACAGTGGAAACGTTCACTCCAGTTGTAGTTGATGTGACTGCTAACGATTTTTCTCGGTTCAACGAACCACTAGTTGTCACCCGGGCAAGCGTTGCGCTCCATGGCAAGTGTTCGATCACGTACGATAATCAAGTTGAATACATTTCGGAAGAGGGATTTAGGGGCTGGGATAGATGTCAATACACCGTTTGCACAGGAGAAACATGCAATGTTGGACAAATTGGTGTTAAGGTCACGTCACCAGGGGAAGGCTCATCCACAGGACAGGTAGCTATTCAGGAGCAAGACGGGTCAGATGAATTGACGCCTCTTTCCTCTAATTCCGACCCAGTTGCAAAACCCGATTCTGTCAGTATTGCAAGAGGGGAGGTTGCATTTATCGACGTTCTTGCAAATGACAGCGATCCGGAAGACTACGATTTGAGCGTTGAATCGGCGACACAACCAAAATTTGGATATGCGGAAGTTGTTTTTGGCGGAGTGAAATACACCCCGGTGGATGGATTCGTAGGACTTGATTGTAAGTTTTGCAATTCCTTTTATCAATTAAACACAAGAACGGTCCTAAACGATTGCTCCTTGACTTTCTAAACAATTTTACAGCATTTGAATATACTGTATGCGATTCAGTGGGTCGTTGTGACACCAGTCAAGTGGACGTTAGGGTAGCTAATGTGGATGCTACTTCTGAGACCGAGTCAATAACAACCAGTCCTAAAGTAGTCACCAAGGATGACGAAGCGTCGACCACCGAGTCCGAGCCGCTAGTTATCGACGTGATCGCCAACGACTCTTTCCCAGACGATGAGCCGCTCATCCTGTCAAGTGTCAGCAATGCAATGCATGGGTTTTGTGAGATAACTCCCGACAATCAAGTAAAGTACACTCCTACTGAAGGTTTTGACGGTCATGACAGGTGTTCTTACTTAGCATGTTCTGGTAGTGTTTGTGACAAGGGCCGGATTAACATAACAGTCCTAGCTTCGGGTGGTTCATTACCCGATTTCCTGACAAACGATAACGAGCCGGAACCTATTCAAAGCGAGCCAGTTTCCCCAGTTGGTGATGATAACAATGCGCCCGTGGATAACCTGATTGTCATACCTCCAGATGACCCCTCTATTATCCAGGTCTCTGCCCCCCTGTTTATTAACGATCTTGTTAAGCCCAATGCTGAAAACGATTCAGTTGTTACGCCAATGAACATCCCAGTTTTGATTGATGTGACTGTCAATGACTCTGTTGAAAATATGGTTCCTTTCACGATCACTCATGCTGGGGGATCGCAAGATGGCAAATGTGATATCATCGGTGACCAAATTAAATATACCCCAGATCTCGATTTCGTAGGCCAGGACAGATGTGGCTACGTTATATGCCACAATGACGCGTGTGATGAAGGTATAATCAGAATCAAGGTTGTTAGTCCGTATGTTGATGCAAATGCTGAGTCGTCTAGCTCCGTTGAGACGAGTCCTACTTTCGACAGATTGAGATCAAGCTCGGTTCAACTTTGCTCGCTGGTAGCATTAAACCATGATATCAGGAAACTCCGCGGTCGGCCAGTCAGCCGCGTGAAAAATAATTTTTTCTTTAGAAAACCTCGTCGATTGTCAACCGAAGACCACTCGACGTGTATTGGATCCTCGTTGGTCACCACTGTTGTAACACCGACTCAAACATTAACCTACACCTCAATATACCACGAGAAAGGAGTAGGAACTGTTTCTACCCATACAAGGGCCATCAACCTCAATCAAAATACAAGGTCGTCAGATGTTAATAATAATCCCACGGTAGAGACAGAGATAACTCTGGCAGCTTCTGCGGATGCAACTATCATGCCTGATTTCCCCGACGAAAACTTTGGCTCGGCTTCTTCCATGTTTGTTAGCAGCGCCTCAAGCAAGTACGGTCGGCGTGAATCTGTCTTAATGTTCGACACAGGATCTGTTGATCAGTCAGTCTGTTGTGACGGTATATCTAGCGTCAAACTTACCATGTATTCTCTGGCCTATTCGCCACAAGGAGGAACCTTCGTCACTACACCTAACATATCTTGGGAAGAAAAAGGTGTGAACTGGAACAATGCACCAGAAAGTTACGGCATAGTTCTTGGTACCCTTGGTGAACTACGATCAAATGAATATTACAACGTCGATTTGACACCTGCTCTAGTACTTGGCCAGATTTTGAGTGTCCGAATCTTGTCCCCAGAATCAGGAGTCTTGTCTGCCCGATACGCCACGAAGGATCACACCGATTCATCATTGCATCCGACTCTCCGTATTTCATGTTTTTCTCTTGCGAATGCAGAACTGAACAAAAAATAATTATTTAACAGTGTTGTTTAGATAGGTCAATGATAATTTGAGCTTTTTTCTAACGTCATAATGAAATAGGTCCAAGACGGTTGACCAATCATGGTGACTGTGTATCTCTGCCCATTATGTGTCTCAGAAGGACGTGGGTGCTCAAACCAGTTCAACTGCGGAATAATGTGAGCTCGTAATTTGTGTTGTGCTGGGTGCTGGGTTAAAGTCATGCACTAGTCTGCCTCATCAGAGTTGTACTTATAAGAGATACTTATTCAGGCAATGAAATCAGTTACTACTACATGTTGATCGTCCATCATTAAGAGTCAATAATGTCATTACACAACGATCCCACAATGGTGTTTCCAATCTCAATCCCAATAAAAGTTCCCCAACCAGGTCGCATTGCACTTCCAAACGACCCACACGCCGATGCCGCGATCCAGCTCATGCTGCGTCCAATAGTAAGACGAGAAGATTTGTGCAACAGAGAAAGAGCGTACGCTGATTCTGATATCCATTCCTCCTCATTAGAACGTTCGCAGTTGTCAAGTTTGATTTTATTTTCGTCATTGCCTTCGGTCTTCATCTTTCCTTCTTTCTTCTTCCTACTCTTCTCTAGGTAGTACTTAGCATATCTGCACACCAAAACTCCCTGCTGAACGGTCAGCTCTGCAACAAATGGAATAATATTAGCCCACAGACAAGTAGAGAACATTCTACTAATCAACTCTCTGCTCGTCGATGTTTCAGTTCCATCCGAAGCCAAAACCTTTCCTGGGGAATGTTCTTGGTTCTGCAGTACTTGGAAAGTCCGGAGCGAGGCCTTGGAAGGGTCGCGTGTCAGTTTGTCCATTATAGAGATTGCTTCGCCATTGGGGAGGACCGATGAATGTACTGCATTATTGATTGATTCCGAAGATACGCAGTCGATTTTCAATATGAATCTCCCCAGAACAAATTCATAAAATCGCATCAATGAAGTGCAGGTGTGAATCCTCAGCAAAGCAAACCCGACTTTCTTTGGTAGCGCGCTTGACCTGAGTTTCCATTCGCGTCGTTCCCATTCTTCGTTGTATGCGTCGGCTTCATTTGCACTTAACTCACCAGAGTCTACCAAGGACTCAACGCGTTGTAACGAATCGAGTTGATCATTGAAGTACGCGGCGAGAGTCGTTGAAATGTTTATCACCGTAGTTCTTACTGTCTACAAGTCGGAAACGTAATATGGACTTCAGATGTGATTCTCATGCAAAATGTGACGCAACTACGATACACGATACTCACACTCAAAAGCAAAGCCTTTGGCAGAAAGTGATCGAAGGGCCCTTTCCTATCTTCCATCGGCACTCTGCCATCTTTATTGAGCTTGCTGAATTTAGGGTGTCCCAGTCCTGAGGTTGCATAAGGAGAAGTACCAAGAATGTAATTCGTTGCGGCTGAACGTTGCGACTGCTCTTTGATCAAAGAGTGCAATTGGACACGAGAGCCAAGAACTATTGTCAGCGGAACTCTGTCTTGCCGACAATTGCAACCCATCTTATTATTCAGCGCGCGTCGCTATAGCCCGTGCCTACTGTGCGTTCATAATCTATAGTGGAGTCGATTAGTATACCTCGAGAGCGGCGGAGGTAGGATGAGTGGTGGATAGGACGTCTGCGTTGTCAACAGTCAACTTCGACCTTGAGAGGCTCGATGCTCGATAATAATTATATTATGACTTAAGTAAGTAATTACTTACTTACTTCTTTCTATAAGTACTTACTTATACGTATAAGTATTGATTTAAGTACTTACCGGCTAAGGCTGTTGCTTACCACTGAACGAACTTTTTTTAACGATTTGGGGGTACCCTGTTTCGTTTACCGACCCTCGTTCATGATCCTTACGA
>JALLPF010000007.1:0-28218 GCA_036939455.1 Cyclotella distinguenda | reverse complement strand
TACGGAACGAGTATTTTCAAAAAAAAAATGCATTATTAATGGAACGGATTAAGTAAAATCTATGGTCGGTTAAACGAAGCAAGGTGCCCCCATTTCGTTCAAAAAAGTTCATTCAGTGGTAAGCATCAGCCTTATGTCGTCTATAAGTAAGTACTTATACTTATAAGTAACAGTAGAAGTAGATTGTATGTAAAGTATTCATAGATAAAAGTACTATAGGTAGGTAGTTCACGAACCGCCGAACGCCCGTTTCAAATTTCAACCAATGCCATGGGCACCTCCAAATCTCCAGTCAAAAAGACCCCATCCAAGAAACCAACCAAACGACCGTCCAAGTCCTCCAACAGCGTCCCCCTCCAACCACCCCCATCCCTCCCTCCAATCCCATTCAATCTCCCCCTCTGCATAATCGACAACGGCGGATGGCTCATCAAATACGGCCTGTCCACCCCCCCCTCCACCATGCCCAACTGCACCGCCCGTCCTCCCCATCACCCGGGCCTCCTCGCCGGCGACCAAATCCTCCAAATCAACAACCTCTCCCAACTCGTCTTTCGGCCCTCCCTCGAAAGGGGCATGATGACCGACGGATCGGCCCAGCTTGCCACGTGGAACCGGGTCCTACAATGCTGCGGCGGGCCTCCGGCGATCCTCCTCCTCGAACCCCCTTTTGTTCCTTCGGTGATTTCCGAGAACACGGATCGAATACTGTTTCGTGAGATGGGGGTGAAGAGGGTGATTAAATTGGTGGCGGGATGTGCGGCCGCCGTGAGGTATTTGATGGAGGAGGGGGATGGGACCGAGTGTTGTTGTGCGGTGGATTCGGGCTATTCGTTTACGCATGTTGTACCGACGTATTGTGGTGGGGCGGTGGTGAGATTGGTTGGATTGTTGTGATTTTTGGTATTGTTCCGACGATGGATCCTTTATTTGTGTTTGTGCTTGTGTTTGTGATCTCCCTATTATTGTATTGGACGATTCAGGAACACGCCATCAAGAGACTTGATGTTGGAGGGAAAGTGTTGACGAATTTGCTCAAGGAGGCCGTGACCTATCGACAGTGGAACATGATGGATGAGTTTCATATTGTCAATGATGTCAAGGAACAGGTGAGTTTCGAGAAACGTTCCTTTCCATTGCAGGTACAAGGCCCGACACATTCTCACGCACAGGCAGATGTGTTTTGTCACCGATAAATTCGACCAAGACATGAAGTACGCTCGTCTCACACGGAGAGGTTTACGTCATTTCGATCGGGAGTATTTATTACCGGATTTTGTCAATTCGTTTACGGGGAGTGTCCGATTGCCGGCTCCGTTGCTGCGGAGAAAAGAGTTGGAGGAGGAAAAGGAGAGATCGGCTCGAAACATTGTGAGTGGCGATGGAAACAACACGATTCAATCCACCAGAAAAAAGAGGGAGCGTACCAGCACTCCGGCGGTGAAGCAAACGATCGACGAGGATCATCAGGATTCAGCGGATAATTCCAACCAAGACGTTGACTCCGATGAAGAATCGGAACAGCAACGCATTCAAAGACTCAAGCAATTACGAGAGGAAGAACGGAAACGACGCGAAGCCGAATCCATGGATCGACAAGCACTCGCCCTCTCCGTAGAGCGCTTCGCCGTACCCGAGGTCCTGTTCCGACCCTCCGATATCGGTATGGATTGCGGGGGTATCGTGGAGGCAATTGTCGAGTCGATTGACGCCTGTGATGAGACTCTGAGGGCGGCGATGTATCATAATGTGTTGTTGACCGGAGGGAATGCGAGAATGCCCGGGTTTAAGGAGAGGGTTGAGTTGGAATTGAGAAAGTTGGCTCCCGTGAATTATGTTGTGCGGGTGTTTTTGCCGGAGGATCCCGTATCGTATGCTTGGGAGGTGAGTTTGACCCTGCATTTTCCTCCTTTGTTGGTTGTTAATCTTCTATGCGCGATTTGAATTCATGACGCCCTTTCTCGACCGTCAGGGTGCGAGGCGACTTTCGAATGAGACTGGATTTCAAGAGAGGTACAGTGTCGATAAAATAAGCTGGGAAGCTGTGCGCAAGGCTGGAAAAGATCAGAAACAAATTTGGGGAAATCGTATTTATAATAAATTGAAAGACCCGTGATTTATTAATCCACCGTATTCATTACGTAAAACATTGTTACATGCCGGTGAAGAAGTCACTATTCATTGCACTCAATTTTGCCATTCCCTCTTCCATGGCAGACAATTTTGGTTGGTCCGGTTTGGTGACAATGATCCCACTGGCAGGGGTAACGTTGGGTGTTGTCGGTTCAACTCCATTCGAAATTCCATTCGATGCCCCGAGTCCATTTAGTTCATCCTGCAGCTGTTGTGCCAGTTTTTCGTCCTCCTCTGACTGTTTCTTCTTCTCATCATTCTCTTCCTTCCTCTGATCTTCAATGGCCTTCTGAGTCGTTTCTACATCTTCGAACAAATCATCTCCTCTGGAGGATGCGTTGGAAGAAAGCCTACTGACACGAAGCCTCGAAGTTGAGTTCACAGAACCCGACTTTTTGAATAACTTACTGCTGGCCGAAGTTGATGCAGCTTTGCGAAGGACGAGTTTCGATCCTCCTCCCTCCCGCAACGCATCCGCAGACAATCCTCCGCTGGGTGGAGGTGTCGGTGCGGGAGTGCCCGATGGCGTGGTGAGTCTCCCCCTCGCACCGGCAATATCGGACGCCAATTTCGCCGTTGGCTGAAGAACTCCCGCCGAAGATCCTCCGTTGTTTGCCGCGCGAGCTGCATCCAACTTTGAGCGAGCTTCCGCGTCCATCTCTTTTTGAATGGAGGCGTCGGCGTTTGCGAGCAAGTCTCGACTGGCTTCGGGTGCGGTGGAAGAGACCCCCTCGCCTCTCTGATTCAAAGGTAGGCAACGATGCAGGACGAGATGTTTTGAATAAAGTCGAGAAAGACAAGAGTAGACGAATCGAGTCGTTCCAAGGTGTCGATTCCGCTCGCATTGACATATCCAATCTCACCTTGGCAGCTTCGATTTCGACCAATTTCGCCAATTCTGCCCTGTACGCCACCGCCGCTTTGCTCGTATACTTTTTATCCGTCTGTAAATATCAAATAAAAGTAATAATATCACAAGACAAATCCCAACAATTCAATACAGGTCCTAAACCCAATACGAAATAAATAAAAATGAAATAATCACCTTGGTATATGAATCCACCATCCCATGCTTCTTAAAAAACTTATTCGCAGTATCATTCCCCCCGATCCTCATCGCATCGATCTGACGCTGCGTCCACTCGTCCAAATCCACCGATCGAACGAAGGACAGATGCACTCCGATACTTCGATGAGCGGCACTGCAATCCAGGCAGAGGAAGACTCCGTAGGTCGTTGAGGCCCACGTGGGTCGGGTGTTGGGACAGTCGAAGCATAGGGTGTTCTACGGGGAGGGGAGTTGGGTAAGGGAAGTCGTGGGATCGAAATCATGGGAAATTTGTTGCAACTCAAACTTACGGCAGGGAGGTTTTTAAGTTTGCGGAACTGGGCGTTCTTGTCCAAGGTAGGAATACATGCCTGTCCTCGACCGGCGGCGGTGATGGAGCCGTCGGATTTGAAGTTTCCCGACGCGGGGGCGGACATTGCGACGGCGTTTGGAGTTTGGTTTGGTGGATGACCTGTGATATTCAACCTAGAGCTTAATGATATTACTTTACTGACCTATAAGTAATAATAAGTACTTAAGTACTTATACTTATATAAGTAAGTTCTACTTTACGACCCTTGCTGTCCCATAGAGAAACCACGATCAAAAGTGTGACGGACTGACGGCGGGCATGCGTCCGGCTGGTGTCATGAATCTGATAAGTAAGTATAAGTATAAGTCAGTATAAGTACTATAGGTATGATACTCTAGTTGGTATAGAAAATTATCAAGAAGATCTTGTAGCACCTGCAATTCTTCCTTCCCATGAAAGGAGTGCCAAGTGCCAATGCGAGACATCGATCACCGAATTACATCAATCTAATAGTATTATTTCAATATTCCCAACCATACCTCGACGATGATCGACATGTCCAACAGCCCCAAACTTGCCTTTGCAACCGTCTCCTTCTTCCTAGGAGAGCTGGGCGACGGTCTGAACATCTTTCAGGCAGGTCCAATCGACCTGTACTGTATTCGACTCCTTATTACACATCCCACCTCATGCATCGGTTTCACTTTTTCTCTCTCTCCCACACGAATACAATGTGACCCAAAAACAGGGAATTTACCTCGTTGCCATCGGATGGAACGAGAGCAGCGTTGGTGTGGCTCTTGGCGCGATGGGCTTTACGGCATTGATCGTACAAACGTATGCGGGAGACGTTATCGACAAGACTCGATTCGATAGGCGGACATTTCTCACCCTGGCCTCGATTGCTACTGCATTATCGGCATCGGCCATTTTGTTTGTGAGGGAGGGGAATAATGATCATGCTTTGATATTCTCTACCAAGATTATTGAGGGTATTTCGAGTTCCTTTATTGCTCCGTGCTTGGCGGCGTTGGTGAGTGATCATTCCGAGTTTAATGCAGCATTAATTCCAGGCTTTGTTATATTTTGCACATCTCATTATTCTTGGATTTAGACCCTGGCTACATTCGGACCCGATCGTTTCGATGAGGTTATGGCATCCAATATTCTTTGGGGTCACATTGGATCTGTCGTCTCTGCAGTATTGGCTGGTCTAGTGGGTTACTTTCTATACCCAAATATCAAGTACACCTTCCTCGTAATAGGTGTCTCTGCTTTAATGGCCGTGGCTGGAGTGCGATTCCTTCCCGAGGGAGATCCACTTCTTGGCCGAGGACTTCCGTCACCCACACACAATGACAGCTCGAAGCAGGAATATCTTTCAATGGAGAACGAATCTCCTCATAGTCCCAGCGATTGTAAAATATCCAGCTATCGAGAAGTGTTCCTAGACAAAAAGACCATGGTAATATGTTTGACAGGATTCTTTTTTCAGTGAGTTTCGTTCCTTCTAGTTGTTGCCCTATGAGTCAATCGCCCCTCATCTCCTCTTTACCTCATAATAGCTTCGCCAACGCCAACGTCCTACTTGTGCTGGGTGAGCTCATGGGGGGAGACAACGACGACGGTTCAATCAAGCGCTCAGCTATCCCCCTTATCGCAGGAGCCATCGTTTTAGCACAATTCACCATGACTGTTGCAACCTACACTGGTGATGAATTGACTAAAAGGGGCTGGGGGAGGAAACCTCTCTTCATGGCCGGATTGCTAACACTTCCGATTCGTTGTGCACTTATTATTTTATGGAAAGATGCCGGAGAAGCATTCCTGCTGTCAACTCAGATATTAGATGGTATCGGTGGAGGATTCTTTGGCTTGCTTCATCCGTACTTGGTTGCAGATATTACTTTCGGGACAGGCAGATTCAACGTTTTAAGTAAGTTGCTGTACCCTTATAGTTTGTTTCGCGAGTAGTGATTACACGCCCCACTGATGCGCAATCACTATCCATATGATAATTGCAGTGGGTCTCACGGCGTCATGCTTCGGTCTCGGTGCCACACTGTCAAACCTTCTGGGACAAATTGTTGTTGAGAGAATGGGCCATGTCGCCAGTTTGGTCGGATCATTAGTCATATCTCTCATACCAATTGTTATATTCTTCCTTGGAATGCCTGAAACACATGGCCAGAGAGGCAAGGGATTCGAAATTGCTTCAAAAACTTCGTCACCCGAGAAGGATGACGGAAATACTGAGCTGATATTACTGATCTGCATGTCGTCACGAAGGGTGAAGTAAATAATTTAGCCGAAGACATGCCCGAGTCTGTTTTCACTTTGTAGAAGGAAGATGTCCTGTAATGTTCTTTAATTTAACAATAAAACGAGCTGATATTACATGGATTAGAGGAGAAACAGGGCGGGTGCAAGTTAATTTAGGTTGAGTGAGACAATTCACTCGACTCGGGGACAAAAATGTTCATCCCTCTTCAGCCGACAGATGTTGTTTTTCTCATCATGGCCGACAGCGAGGACCCAGGCGGTAATCTTTTCGTCAATAAAGAATTAATTCGCCAATTGCCTTTGGTACCTAATCACGATTCATCCATTGTGATGCAGTTGCTACTTCTTGGCCAATTTTCCAGCTTCTTCCCGAAGTCTCTCGTACTCTTCGATAACCCACAGCAAGAATTTGTCGGGGTCAGGAACGGCATATTTCTCGGCCACGACACTCAGAGACACCAGTCCTGCATAACTTTGAACTATCACACCAATGGGTATACCTGCATTGTAAAAAGGATTTGCCGATTCAGTGGTGTTTCAAATATCATTTGCTGATCGTCGTTTCGAACTCGTGATAATGCTTCTTACCGGGCGGCAACGGAAGAAAACCATGCGCCGATTCCACAGACATTCCTCCAATGTGCACCTTTTTGTCGAAGCCACGATTGTTGGACACCACAACGCACGCATTTGCGTTCGCACCCTTGAACAAAGATTGTGACCATGATTCAGGAAGGTGATCAGAACAAAATTTGGCCATGTAATGAGACAAAAGAGCAGCAGGAGTTCTCTTCATGTGTGACAACGCTTTATTCACTCCAAGAAGTCGTTCGGTAGGAAATGCTTCATCACCGTCTGTAGTATCGGATTTAATTTCGCCAGGACAGCGCATGACACATGCACCTATTCTATTACCAACAGATTCGCCGGGTAAGATGACACCACCGCGTAAATGTATTGGGATAACAACATTGATGTGTGGTGGGGTAGATTTGTGATCACGATCCGATGCAGGCAGCATAAGCGTGTTATGCTCAACAAGCTGTCGTACGATTGCCGCAGTAACGCAGCTGACGAACAGGTCGTTTATTGTGATAATGGCCCCGTTCGCCTGTCCAATCATGTGAGCAATATGCTTAGATTCCTCTAAAGGTGCAACATCACACCACGAAATAGACCTCCCAGATACCAATCCACCATTTTCCTCTGCGTATTCTTTGACCTCATCAAAAGGGTTTTTACGAGTTTCAATTTGCAAATAACCTTGATATATAACCGCCCTTACAGTCCCAACAGTAAACCAAATGCTCATCTTAAGTAATCGAACAATGCGCTTGAGAATGCGACGAAGGAAGCTATCAGAGCACTTTCTACCTCGTCGCTTCCATTTCTTTAGCTGATCGTTTATGTTGTCACGAATTTCTTCAGCCTCGTCGCACAAATCCGAAAGTGCTGCCATTATCGATGCGCCATCTGCCAATGCATGATGGGATCGAAACAGCAGGACCGACTCCATTGGCTTGACATCCGCCTCATGAGCAGCATCACTCCAAAGATTTCCTGGTCCAAAAGTCTTACGTCGTTCCAGATGATGATTATTACGATTTGGTCTCTTGTTTTCCTCGGTTTTGAGCTTGCTAACAATATCTGCAACTTTGGCGCGGCTGATTGCACCGGACGTACCTAAAGGGCCGTTCGAAATCTTCACCTCCCAGAGTTTTTCGGATACTTGAATAGGGGAAGTCAGCATATACTCTAAGCGATGGCGTAAATCTTCCCTGTATGCGGAAAAATGCATCGTTTCGGATGCATGTCTATCCAACTCAGCCTTTATCCGTGGATATTCTTCATCATAAGGATGAATGTGATGGACCTCTTCGAAATAGCGATCATCGTGGGCGGATACTGTGCTATGAAAACGGGGATGTCGGGATGGCATGTCTTTCTCAAACCAGGCCGTTTCGAAATCCTCCACAGTAAAAATATTTTTGGTTGAAGCGGCGGACAAAATAGATGATGATTCATACTGCTTCCCCTGTGTTCTCTTCAGTCCCGAAAGAGCTAAGAAAAATGTTGGAATAGATGGATTATCCGCAGTTTCTGATTTGAGAGAGAATCTTCCAATGAATGTCATCTGGTGAAGAATTGATGAGAAGACGAAAGATCAGTAACTCTGTTGTCAGTTGGCAAAAGTCATAACTCTACGTTGTCGAGACTGCTCTTATTCGAATTAGCGCAATACTCACCCTCTTGCGTAGTATAGTCTCACGTCCACCCGTTTCTTCGAACAAAAAAGAGTTGTTGTTCATCCTGAAATTAGTTTTCCCCACTCCATTGTGTATCTTTTCGGCACCCTTCTCGCATGAGGTTCGTGTTGGAGCGACTGTTTCCTCTCCGTCAAATAGAGACGAGAAGTGGCCGCTGAAGCTCAAATGTGTTGTAACCGCCAGGGCAGCAGCAGGGAGAACTCTCCGGCCAAGAATGGAGGATGCCATTATTATTATTTGTTATTTGTATCCTTGTTGTGGCTTGGATTCTCGCTATGGTACAAGCAGTAGCATTCGATAGCCCGCGATAGCTATAGCTCTACAGTGCTTTAGTAGGTAAGAATAAGTAAAGTATGAAAAGTATGACAAGAACAGTAGTTTTGTTTTGTGGAAGGGCTCACACCTAACTATCCTCACATCATGCCCTATCGAACGGTCTCATCTCCTCTCCACGTCCAAATAATTATTCCTTCGCCAACATTTGCAACGAGCAAAGATGTCTTCATCACCACGACAAAATGTCGAAGATACCACCCTTCAATCGACTTCTCGAAATCAAGCTGCAGCAGCATCCGCTGCCATATCTGCTTCGCTCCATGCCATGAGAGCGCAACAACATTTATTTCCGGGATTGGCTAAGCTGTTATTTGACAATGGAGGTCTATCGACCGATGTGGGTCTCGTGAGTGCAAAGTATTCCTCAGCAGTGGTAGAATCAAAAGAAAAAGCGAACGAGCTGTCCGATTTAAACGTACCAGACGACATAGGCCATCCTCTATTGCCATCGATCGACGCCGTTTCAATCGCCTCCATTTCGGCAGTTGATGACTTTCCACCATTCGTAGCATTGAATGCGATGGATTCGGCACCGCAGTTGACACTGGAAAATGCAACTTATGAAGGGGAAGGAAGCCAGGATGAAGCCGTTTCGAGCCAAAAATACGACCTCAGCAAAACAGTTAGAAGACTGGTAGTTCGAGGAGGCATGAGGGGGTACCGTATGTCAAGAGCAACAGTTGGTGTAAGCCATGGTTGCTATTATTATGAAGCTGTGATTTTGAGCCCAAAGCAGAATGGTTCCAAGAATATAGTTTCAGACTCCAATCACAGTTTAAAGCGACCATGCCCTGAAAATAGTGATCGGGACGATAACGAAAATTTTGCCCGCATCAACGAAGCATCAAATCAAGAATCAAACAAGTCTTTTGACGCTCATTTACGAATTGGTTGGAGCTCACGTGCCGGTGACCTCCAAGCCCCAGTAGGATATGACACACACTCTTATGCCATTCGGGACATCATGGGTTCTCGCCTTCACAATTCACGGAGGGAAGATAAATGGGGTGGGTTAGGATTTGGCCCGGGAGATGTAATTGGATTTGGGATTTGTCTGGAAGATAAGAATACCAATGAAACAATTGTAAAGAACAGCAGCAACTACAATTCTGCCTCAGACAGAACAAACTATTTGCAATTTTTCAAAAATGGAATGCTCATGGGAAGTCGGAAAATGCCTGAAAAGGAATCTCATCCACAAGAGATTGCATTCGATAATATCAAACCAAACATGTACTTCCCCGCAGTATCATGCTACTCTGAAGGATCCGCTCAACTGAATTTCGGTCCACACTTCGTCTATCCTCCCAGCCAACCGTCAAATCCAAAGTATCGACCAGTTTCTGAATTGTGCGCACCTCCTCCACTCCCAGAGGAAGCTGAAGAAATCGTTATGTCAAGTATAAAAGAAGGGCGCAAAATTTCTTCATTCAAAAAGGCAGATGAAAATATCGTCATTGCATTCAAAATTCTGATCAAGACAGAGGCATCCGTACGACGAGAGTCCTACTTGCGCCATTTGAGAATACACAGGAACGAGATTCGAGCATGGAGAAAAGAGAGGGGACTGCCTTATTCGGATGTAGTGGATAGTGATCACTGATAGTCCATACAAATCCGTACTAACAGTGTCTTCTGATGTTCATTTTTAATTATAAGCCTCCGATTGAAGTAACAAAAGCCCGAGCAGCATCACAAAATCATCGAACAACTCGTGAAGTGTACTTATAGTTTTGACTCCGCGCTTTTTACCAAAACAATACAATTCTGGTACTCAAGTACTACAATATTTTTGAGAAGCCTCTATCTACCGTTGTCTGCTGAAGACGGTAGCGAGCAGTCGTCGCGTAACGATCGTGTTACGAAGACAACCGCGCGAACAGTCGTTCCAAATAAATTACTATGACGACGAGATTATTATCAACTGCATTCAATACAACATTGAGAAGTTTCTCGTCATTGAATTCACGAACGCCGTCGTCATGCATTGACATGCTACCCGAAGTGAAAGAAGCATTGAAAGCGGGGCGACCTGGTAGGCCATCTTCTGTTCTAGGCTCAACTGATGACCACGTTAATCCTTGATTTGCTGATTCTTTACCGAATCATTTTATCATCATAAATAAACACAGTGGTCGCGTTGGAATCCACGATTATCGCCCATGGCATGCCATATCCACAGAACCTAGAGCTCGCTCGGGATGTATCTCAAATTTTGCGGAGTAAGGTGCGTTTTCCATCTTATATATCATCATTTCAAGCCCAAGATTGACGATAATACGCACGGACTTTCCTTGAAAATTAGGGTGTCATCCCCGCGACAATTGCAGTAAAAGATGGGGTATTCAAGGCAGGCCTCCATCCAGACGAGATCGAAGATTTAGCCAAGTCGGGTGTTGAAGGAAGGGCAATCAAATGTTCTACTCGAGATTTGCCTCTTTTAGCATCGACTTATTACCGTCAAAAGTTTCAAACGAGTGAAAGAACTCCTAAATCGGACCAAATCACATGGGGGGGTAAGATTGACATGCAACATACCGACTTTTTCTCGCAATGATATTTCGAGAAAATAAACTGATTCATTCTGGCCCGTGCTGGTGCAATTAAAGCTACAACGGTTGCTGCAACCATGAGATTAGCATATGCTGCAGGCATATCAACATTTGTCACAGGGGGAACCGGTGGCGTTCATCGAGGTGGCGAGCTCTCACTTGATATATCGACCGACTTGATAGAGTTATCACG
Organism: Cyclotella distinguenda; assembly: GCA_036939455.1. NCBI lineage: Eukaryota > Bacillariophyta > Thalassiosirophyceae > Thalassiosirales > Thalassiosiraceae > Cyclotella > Cyclotella distinguenda. The sequence goes on along the minus strand of JALLPF010000007.1, from coordinate 17,093 downwards.
AACACCTGTTATTGTCGTGTCAGCGGGAGTGAAATCAATACTTGACATAAAACGAACTCTTGAAGTTTTGGAAACATTAGGGTAAGTTCATTAATCTAGTTATTCGGATGCTGAGTTCCTGCACATGAGCTGACGCAAGCTCATTTTCAGCGTTCCTACCGGAGCCTGGCAGACTGACGATTTCCCTGCTTTCTTTTCAAAATCGGACCTAAAGGCCCCTGCTGTTTTTACAGATGCTATGGACGTGGCCTGTTCTTATATTGCCGGAAGAGATCTAGGAATGTTAAATGGCATGTTGATCGCAGTTCCAAATGAAAATCCTACTGGCGAAAACGTGGAAGCTGCGATTCAGGACGCTCTGAAGGAATCTTCGGCTGCGGGAGTCGAGGGACGAGATGTCACTCCCTTCATTTTGAAAAATGTGGCTGAAAAGACTGGTGGCGACAGTTTGCGAAAGTAAGTTTAGAGGTAGAATGTTTTCTCGACGAAACATCAACTCGGGATCTCACAGCGTGCGTGCTGCTCTCCGTAGTAACATATCTCTGGTGAAAAGAAATGCAGATGTTGGTGCAGATATAGCGCTGTCGTTGTCAAAGGTCATGTCTTCATTTTCATCGAATGTAAGTACCAAGACAATTGAAGCGCCAAGCCTACAGAAAGTTGTAAAAAGAGTTACAAAATCTCGCGTCGTTTGTGTTGGGGGTTCTGTGGTTGACAGAGTAGCCAAACCTGAAAAAAATTTGAAAATGATCATGGCAACCTCGAACCCAGGAAAAATCTGTTGTTCTGATGGCGGTGTGGGTCGGAATGTGGCAGAAGTCTTGGGACGTCTGGGTGCATCCCCAATTCTCTACACTGCTGTTGGCAACGACGAAATGGGAAGAGACATGCTGCATCGTTTGGAATCGAAATGTGGGGTCATCACAACTGAGTCAAGTATCAAGATTTCTAATCAAATTGGTACCGCCCAGTATTTCGCCCTCGTCGATACATCTAGCGACCTTGTGGCTGGCATCGCCGATATGGAGGCTCTAGCTGAAATACCGATTCCGTCAATGTCTGATCTGAATGAAATCGATTATGTCGTCGTTGACGCAAATCCTCCTCTTGAAAAAATTATCGAGGTTGCCCAAAACAGTGTCAAAGCCGGAAGTTTAGTTTGCTTTGAGCCTACTTCTGTCCCAAAAGCCCGAGCTGCATTCGGCAATCTCGATTTTATTGAATGCATAACTTACGCATTTCCAAACGAAGATGAATTGTTTGCCATGGCCGAAGCAGCTAGTGATAATCATGTGCAATTTGACAAAAACTATGCTGGTATAACGGGTCTTGATGCATTGAGAGAAAATTCCGCCTCACTGCTGCTGTCAAAAATGAGGAGTGATGCTGCAATCGTTATTACGTTGGGAAGAGAAGGCGTCCTCCTTGCGACTAAGTCTTCGCTAGGGGGCCGGCCGACTTACAAACGTTTTCCCGCTGAAATCGTTCCAATGATACAATCCAGCAATGGTGCTGGCGATAGTCTCTGCGGTGGATTCATTTATGCTTTATTGAATGGTCTCAGTACAACGGACGCAGTAAGATTTGGTATGAAAGCAGCTGTTTTGTCCCTCAATCATGATGGTAGTGCTATTTCGCCCAAAATTTCGACGATGGTTCTTGGTTGAATGGTTGGCCAACTCAAAAATAATGATCACTTACAATGATCCGTTCTCAACAGAGCTTTACGTCAATTATGGCGTATGCCTCTGCATTTTTTTCTGACCTTACATGTTGGAAATGATAATGTTGACGAGCAGATGATGACCATCTTTGGCTTTCGAGCAAGAACGAGGTGTCCCCATCGGATTGTTGTGTCGCAGACGTTCAAGAGTATAATTTGACAATCATCATTATAATCCCTACAAAACTAATGTTAAATTGCCATAATATTGGAGATACATTCACATAGTTAAACGACAAGTAGCTTGGGTTCTCATCTCTTCTTCATTTACAAAGTCGCACAATTTATGGGTCTCGGTGTCGTCCTGAAAATGCACTGACGAGATGGATGAATTTACGATTTAACCTCGGATAGTGATGAATACAGCAGAAGAGGATAGAAATGGAGACAACGGCATGACAATATATTGCACTTATAAACAAGATCAGACAACACGCTTGCGGATGAACCTAACATAATATTGTAATTGTCGCACAAAAACGGAATCGGATTTTTTCTAGCAATCGTTATCACACAGACAGGTTAAGATTTTTCAATTTCTCTCAATCAAGACAGTTAGGTAGTTACCACCTGTACTCGATCATCATTCACCGCACCACTCGGGCAATATCTCTCTAATAATGGCACTACAACAATCTGTTCTTTCACCTCATCCCAAATCGATGATCGCCCATACTTCCCAATTAATTTGGCGTTGGGTCGCCCAAAGCTATAAATTCCTCTTCGGTGAAGAATTTAGGAAGCAAGAAAGCCCTAATGCCCATTAGAAACATTATGATTGCTGGAAAGAATATTGTGATGGATGGAATCTGTTTAAACCCTAAGAGGCCCAAAAGGCACAAAACTTGTACTCCGGTAAATATATTCATTTTCTTTCTGCCGAGAACGCGTATGGGATGACCATCCGGTAGCCGATTTGACTCAGCGAATGCATCTTCTATGCGCTTTAGAAACGTGTTCCCCGTCATTAATTTTCTGCCAAGAAATAGAAATACCCCAGAGACAACGGGGATTGGAATCTTTTTTATCAGAGGCAACAGCATGACTGTGGAAGCCAATAGAGCATGAATTGCAAATCCGGTTACTCTTGTCTCCGTGACACTGTCTATTTCAATTTTATTACTCTCTTCGTTCAAATGTGTAACTGACATGGCTCTGACATGATTCATGGATTGTACAGTTGCTCCACACATCCAAGGGAGACCAAAGAACGAGAGAACTTTTTAAGAACAAAGTTTAATGCCGAATGAGAACGATAGAACGAATGTGAAATTTTAAATGTTTGACCCTGATTTACTTACTTCCATTGATAGCCCCAAGTGCCACCATATCCACATTATATGCTTCGCCCTTTTTCAATTTGTTGTCTGGATTGTTAACAAGTCTGACACTGATATTTTGATCCATAAAGAACAAGCACGTCAGAAGCAAGGATGGAATCGAGCAGAGGAACCGGATGTTGAGCGGTATGTCTGTGATTCCAACGAGTAAACTTCTCCCACCGTTCAACTTATATGCATCTGGCACGACAAGTGTCGGAACGTGAAATTTCTGAAACCACGGTAGCAGATTAAGAAGAGAAAAGGAAAGAATGATCGACACCGGACCAAAGTTCTTGATAGCTGTCCGAATTTTACCATTGAAATATTTGGTAGCATCAATCCCCGTTACTTTCATTGTCGATAAAAAAGTCCCAAGTGCCATCGACAATGCCACAAACGGCATGGAGAGATTCATCGGGTCTGCTCTCACAAAATTTCTTCTCAGAGATGAAAAAGCTTCGTAAATGAAGTTCACACTGAGTAGTCCATTGAATACCTCATCGGTAAAACGTGTACAATAGCGAATTAGCTTCGATGATCCAGACAGTCCAACTATGATCATGAAAAAGCTAGACCATATTCCCACCCAAAAATAAACACCTAAGAATGGAAGATTTCTTAAGGAACAAAACCGGAACAAACCAGATATGAATGCTAGTGTCAGTCCTGTTGGAGCGAGAAATGCCATTGGCTGCCCAGCGAAGATGGAGTAAAACTAACCGAGGATTGAATGTAAATTACTAACCGAAAGATCAGGCTGAAAGACTTAAAAGATGGACTTACCATGCCAGCAACCCCACTACTGAGAAGGTATTCTGCCACACCAATTGACCCACTAGTAATCTCCGATGAAATAGTTCCGAAAGAAACAGCCGGTGCAAGACAAGCAAAATAAAGGAACAAAACTGCCGGAATAACCTGATTTTTCTGTTTGAATCCATCCGTCCAGTCAGAGATGTACCATTTGCGTCTGCGCACAACATCGTTCCTTTATGGAATTGAATGAGTAAGTGTCACGAGATTGCCACAATTCAGATGAAGAGTCTGAGCACTCACCTCATCTCTTCAGAAACACATAGCTTGAAGAATTTGGTGAAAATTCCCGGTCCTTTTGAAAGTACGGCCTCTCCCAAGTTCTTAGCCGATTGAGAAACCTCGACAACTGCCTCTTTTACTTCCTTCACAGCTGCTTGAAGCTCCTCCTTTTCTTGCTCTATCCGTTGTGATACAGCTTCTTGTTCTTGTTGGATTTCTTCTTCTATTTTTATTGTTTCAATAGTTTCGATAACAGTATCTGTTGGGCCATTAAGAGAACTGGTAATATGTTCGGATGATTTGTTCTCGCTACTACTTACTGACCCATACAATTTTCCATCATGATAAGGACATGGATCATAGCCATGAGAAACAATAGATTCTCGCCCCATGCCACCTTTTGTTTTGGCGTAGATCCTTACAAAAGGGATTCTCGTTTGGGGGATGTTAAAGGCATCCCAAGTCGGGCAAAGATTGAGTAAAACTGTGAGTTGAATCGCATACTTCAACGACGCCGGCGATGGGGAGACAGAATAGCGAGGCATTTTTGTTGAATAGTTATGATGAAATCGCATGATCAGAAAGATTGAGTATCAGAAAGGTATTTCAGTCAGTAGACTGGCTAGTTCATTGAAATGAGATTCGATCCACAGATTGTGAACTGGTTGACGGCGTACATAGAATGTTGACGGTCTTGAAGATTTTGATCTTTCGAATGAGAGTGATTAGAAGATGTTTTTGTTCATCTCCACGCACCGGCGTCAGGGTACGAGTCTGCACAAAATAATGATTGCATAACGATGAAGAAAGACGTTGATTCGATCTCCCGAGATCTCGTTTGTGCTCTACAATAAATAATATCATCCTATCGTTATCTCTACGGGCGCCTGCAATGCTGGCGTTGCCAGCAGGGTGAGAATCTCCTTCCTACCTGTAGTACGTACGCCAATATATGACGTCAACCAGAGTTGCGTTTGAAGTTATAGTTGAAGTTGAAGTTGAGGTTGATGATTAAATTTTTTCGTTTACGTCTACGTTTAGGGTCACGTTTTCGTTAAGGTCTATAAGTACGTACTTGTACTTTTACATGTTTACGTAGACGTTTCCGTCCCGACGGACCCCATACCCCATGAAGCGACCATCCCATAACATGGCATCCATCGTTACCACCACCAATCACCACCGAACACTCTCCATTCAAAAGGTGGCCCCAATTTCTCACAGGCAGGGCAACGCATAGAAGTTGGCTTATCTTATTTCCTACTTAGATCAGATAGAAATCTTCCCCAACAACCTTTCAAAGGCTTTATCAAAAGATGTCATCCTCTGGAATCCACAAGGAAGAATCACAACCAACATCAACCATCACCGAGTCGGAATCGGATGTCGATACATTGTCATCTCCGGAAAAATTCAGGTGGTTCAAGGTGGTTGAGTTGGGCTACATTGAAGATAACTGGGCAGGTTCGGATAATGTTGGTGCAGCTCCCGATGACGACGAGTCGATATGCTTTCACTGCGGCAATGGTGGAAAACTTTCACGCTGCTCCAAGTGTGAGGTGGCTTCGTATTGGTAAGTCTGGACTTCTCGAATGATAGCTCAATCACGCTTTTACTCTGAAATGATTCCCAGCTCTCGTGAGTGTCAGGTATGGAATTTCAAACATCGTGAATTTTCCAAAAATAGTTGTCGTTTTATTAGTAACTTCTCTTCTCAATACAACATATTTTCCAAAGGTCAAAAATTGGAAGGGTGGTGATGGTAAAGTGGGACACAAATTTTCTTGTTCAGGTATTGTAGCTTGCTATTTAACTGTTACTTTTCCTACTACTGAGATTGTGCATGTCTCTCAACCTCATTAATACCATTCTACGTTGTCTAAATATTCCTTAAATGTTTGTGAATGACAGCATACAAACGAGTGGGCGAAGACATGATGATAGTCTTTAGCGACGACAAAGACGAGGCACGACAGGATATTCTGTCGAGAATACGGTTCTATGCAATGCCTTACGCCATTCACAAATCTTTGGTAATCGGCAGAGGCTTCCTTTTTCTACAGAGTGACTCCTCACTTGCGGTTCTGTCACTTCCTACGCAGCTTTTGAGCAACGGGCGACAATTCCCAAAACAGCGTTCGGTCTTGTTACATTGGCTTTCCATGAAAGAATACGACTCGGAGGTTTGTATGGACGATTTTGAACTTGCGGCGGTGCGAAAAGAGTTGAAGTCTGTTGTGGATACCTATGACGAATCAGTGGAAGTTCCAGTTCTGATGAGATTTAGATGTGGACATGTTGCAGTCGGACTCGCACCCCTTGTCCCAGATCATAAACTGTGCACAATACTAGGGAGGGAATATTATGCCGAAACGACAGGGCCCGTACAGTTGAACATTGATGACATATAATCATAATTTCAATCCAAGTCTGTTTTTGTCCTGTGAACAGTGGATTATGCGGAGGTCGTATTTTCGAATGGATTCTTAATATCAGCTCATTGTTATTCTGATTTAACAACGTAAGAACTACTTCGCTCAACGTGCCAATTTCCAATAGAATCAAAGAGCCAACTCGGTGTGATTATCGGAATTTTATTATCTCCTGTGCAGTCTGGACAAGTGTAACGCGCCAGAAATTCACTTGCAAACTTGATGCTGCTTCTACCGTTTACCATCGCCATGATACACCTCTCGGAGCTATTGTCGGAGTATGCTTTTAAGATAGTTTGCAACGTCGGAACAACACCTCGGATGGAGGCTCCAGAAACCTCCTTACACAGATTTTCGATCTCTATCCTCCCAAGCTGCTTTAAAGGCGTCACTTTGCTCACATCATAGACTCTGGCCCCGCACAGCTGCAACAAGAGAGTGACATTTCCTCGGGTCGTAATCAACTCCGATGTTTCTTTCTTCTTTTTTGCAGCTCTTTGATTGCTACTTGGTTGGTCGTATTCTCCGAGTAAAATGACATCAAACCTGGATAACAAATCTGTACCGGGGGCTAACCTGTCTGACTTTGAATAGGGTCCTTTGGCTTGTGCCCACAATCGATGCATCGAGAGGACGGCATCCCGCGATTTCTGAGGTGCATTCCAAGAGTAATCCGTAGCCCCAATCACGACAAACTTTTTGTCGATAATATTTTCATCGCTTGTTTCTTTACCAGCGTTGAGGAAGGGAAAAACTTGATTTCCAGATTCCAACTTGTTGTTGCTGGAAATTGTAGAAAGCAATGCAACATCAACAATGGGCATACCGCAAGCCACAGCCAAGTAGTACTCAAATGACCGTGGAACAACAATGCCCTCATCCATAGCATAATCTCTATGGACGCTCACTGCAAAAAACGACAGGGGTACTGGAAGGTCGTCGCCACCTCGTTGGCATGAAAGGGTGCTCAAGAATGATTCCCGTCCATATTCAGTGTCAAAGTCGTAGGAGTCCAAGTGAACGTTCATACCAAGAATTTTCAGTAGACTATTATTGGCAGTGTTTTGCGAAAGGACGGAAATGTTACCGTCCGAGATACACTTGCGGATGCATTTGGCATCCCTAGGTTTGAAATCCCATGATGGGCAGAGAAGTATCACACGAGGCCGGGATTGTGCTGAGGTTGTTACTGAATGTGCGGATTTCACCGACACTAATTTTCGCGTTGGTGACGATGGAGTCGTCTTCTTTATTAATGAACTTTGTGTCGATTTCCTTTCTTTCCGTGGGAAGGCATTTCGCCCGTTAATTTGAGATGAACTGGTCCTTTTTCGTTGATCACGAGTGGGCATCATGGCCACATCCATCCCTTGGACCATCTCTAGTTGCAACGCGGATGGAATATTTCGGCAGTCTGAAATGTCACACGGTTGGACCGACTGTTGAGAGTTTTGAGGTAAAATTGGAGACAATTGTTGCGAAGACAATGAGGGCATGGTGCAACTTTGGTTCAGTTTCAGACATTCTCCCGGATCAAAGAGGGAACTGTCCAGGTTCAGAGTGTTTTTGATCTTATTTGCTTTGAATGCTGATCCCTCAGCTGCTTCGAAGTCCACCGTTGTGCTGGATGCCTCATCCGCATTTTCCGCAAAATTAGGACATTTTCTTTTTGAACCTGATGATTCAGTGTTTTTATGTAGATTCTCATGCATTGATTGTTGAAAATCTACAATCTCCTCGTCGTCTTCAAACTTTACGGCACTCTTCTTCTTATCGAGATTGCTTTCCCACCATCTGTCAGGGGCCCGTGCTGAACGAGTCGATAATCAAGACTTGATGAGGTTCTCGCAGAGAAAATGTGTATGCCCGCAATACTATAGTAATATACAGATATACAGGTAAGTGACAGTGAAAGGTCTCACCAATATTTTGCTCGACGACATTCAACGCTAAGATCACCGCCTCAATGGATGCATTCTTTTTCAAGTAGGATGTTCCCCTCTCCCTTCCAGAACTTACAGGGAAATTACATCCGGGCACTTTTGCATCGGAAACGCACGACATATATCAGAATTACAACTAATCATAACACCTAACACACGAATGAACCTCTTCCTATACGCACCGGGACATGTCCAATGTTTTGAAGTATATGTGACGATGCATTCCGTGCAGAAGGAATGTCCGCAGTTCAGCATGGACACATTGTTCATGAGGAGGTTGCACAGCGGGCAGAGAAGTGAGGAACGCAGAGTCTCGAGGGATTCCTCCATACGCCTCGTCATCTTGGCCGGTTTCGAACACATCATGGTTGCTAAGGTGATCGATACTAGCTACTAGTACGCTGTAGTTAAGAGACGAAGAGACGAATGCAGTGAAGGATTTGGGATGTCGCTCGTGTTAGACTGAGGTACGATACTCCATCTCTCATGACCTCTCAGTAGATCACGGTTATGATGACTTCCATGTTGACTTTTTCTTCGTGATGTTGTGGTGCGTGGCTTGGATAACAATGTACCTTTGGATTTGCTAATAGAACAATATGCGATTAACATGATTTTCTTCAATCGAACCTTGAGGTATTTGACCAATCGCGCCATTTCCACACTGACGTCTCAACTGGGTCAAAAGATAATAATTGACCAAAAATCACGAATGATCTCTTTAAGTATGATCACACTATACTCTCAAGGTTGCCTAAAGAGAAATAATTTACGATGATGTTATAAATCAGTTGCTATATCACCAAAAGATACCCAGACTATTGCGCACTAAAGCCGTGAGGAATATCGCCCATGCATGACATATCCCTTCTCACTAAGTATTATTTACTTGTTTACAAAATCAACACCCTTTTGGATCTGATTCTTCAACTCCGGCATCAGCTTATCAAGCCACTTCTTCTCATACGCCGAAAGTTCTCCCAACGGTAAAATCTCCTCGACTCCATTCTTTCCAAACCTACAAGGAGAGGCAAAGTATTGTGCTTCGGTGAGCTTACTCTCGACGTATGCACACTGTGTGATTTCTTCTCCGCGAAGTGCTTTGAGTACGTTCTCTACAAAGATGTAGCCCGCATATGCCATGGAGAGGGTGGCACTTCCTGCTCCCGCTTTGGCCGCTACAACTTCGTCTCCTCCGAACTCTATCAACGATTTGACAATGAGTTTATGAACTCATATATCATCACCAAGTGAACAAAGATTATAAGTACGTAATAGTTACTCACGGGTCCTAACCGTAAGGGCTTCCAACTCCTCGTCCGTAAACTTGGCCCCGTTCACCCTCGAAAACAACGGCAAAATTGTAATTCCAGCATGACCCCCAATTACCGTAACATCCACATCTTTCGGATCCCAACCCTGACTGTTGGCGACAAAGGTATTAGCACGACAGACATCGAGCGTGGTCACTCCCGCGAGTTTTTTGGGGTCGTAGACTCCCGCTTTTTTGAGGACTTCGGCGGCGATGGGTACGGTGGAGTTGACGGGGTTGCTGATGATGGCTGGTATTGGTGTGAGTGGGGAAACAATCCAAACAGTGGGATAATGATTTATGATAAAAGTATTGATGAGGATGTTACATGTGGTGATGTGTTTTCTGGTGCGTCTTACCAAGCACGGCGTTGGGACAAAAGGCGGCGCATCCCTCAACAAGGTTTTTGACAATGGAAGCATTCGTGTTGAATAAATCATCACGAGTCATTCCCGGTTTACGAGGAACCCCCGCTGGGATTACAACGACACTAGTGAATAACGAATAAGTAATAATTGAATTTAAAATATGAGAGATTTCTTCCAATTTAAAAAGTACCATAGCAAAGAAAGTATTGATGTTGGCGAAGAACAAAGAACGAATCACTCACTCGGCTCCCACCAATGCCTCCTCCAACCCCCCATCGTGCCTCATGGGCCACGAAACCGGACTAGGCAACCTCCCAATAGTCCCGCTCTTGGTCGGGATGTGACTCAAATCCGCCGCCACTCCAGGAGTACCCACGATATCATAACAACTCAATAGATCCACCTCGGGGGAGAGCTTGCACAGGAGGGAGAGGGGTTGGCCGATTCCACCGGAAGCTCCGAGGACGGCAACTTTGGCGGAGGAGGTGGGCGAGAAATGGTAGCTCCTTCGTAGGGGGCGGAGTGAGTGGATGGCTTTAGTTGCAAGGCGGTTCATCATTGTGATGGAATGAAGTTGGAGTTGGGTTGTATGTAATGTTGTCAAACTAAACGGCAATCGATGTTGTGAGACTATAATAATAAAGATGCTAACAGCAGGCAAACAGCGACGAGCGTCGATGAAACCACGGCGATAGGTAATATAAGTAATATTCTAAGTACTTATAGGTAAGTACTGTGGCGATTGGCGAACCTGTCAACAATGATTTCAGATTGAATACGATATTGAGATCATACACTTATGCCTTCATTCGAAGATTTTGCTTCGCAGCCAAGAAACGGTTCCCAAAATGTCGACCCATAAAGATAAGCCTTAAAACAAAAACGGCCGTAATAAAGTCTCATCGTCGCCTAACAAAAAATACCAAAAAAAAACATTAATATAAGTACTTATATTGTAGGTATACGTTGACTTTAATAATAATATTAAAAACAATTCGACCATGACCGCCGTCGCCCCCCGACGAAGGCGGATCGCCAAGTGCCTCTGCCTAATTCTAACCTGCATCCCCCACTCCACTGAATCCACATCCCCTCACGACCGTCCCATCGTCCATCACTCACCCCTAGCCAAACAAACAGACCCATCAAACCCTGTCCATCACTTTGCCGGCATCCCCCTAAATTCCCTCCCCCGACCCATCCTTCGATCCGTCGCACTCGCAGCCCGTCTGGCCATAGTCTACCATCTCGCCCGTTCATCATGGAAGGTGGCCCGTGAAGCCTGGGACGAAATACAAAACGAACAAGACCACGACAACGACTACAACCCCACCCTCCGAACCGAACTGGAACACAAATTACTCTCCGCCGGCATTCCCCAATCCTCCCTCCCCCCCCTCATCTCCTCCCTCACCCGATCCGAACTCACCATCCTCTCACGCACCCTCCTCCTCCCCCAATCCACCCCCGATCCATGGTCCAAAATAGGAGGACTCTCCCACCCCAAACAATCCCTCCAAGACGTTTGCCACTCGCTCCTCCCCACACCCACCTACGGCACGCTCCTCGCCCCTCCCACCGGAGTTCTCCTCTACGGCCCCCCGGGATGCGGCAAAACCATGCTCGCCTCGGCACTCGCACAATCCGCCCGTGCGCGATTCCTGTCCGTCGCACCCTCCTCCCTGTTGAGAAAGTACGTGGGCGAAACAAATCTCAACCTGCGTGCCCTCTTCTCGGCGGCGGGGAAGATTGCCCCCTGTGTTGTGTTTATCGACGAGTTGGATGGGTTGTTGAGGGAGAGGGGGGGAGAGGATCAGGATGTGGGGAGGGATCTCCGGACGGAGTTTTTGCAGTTGTGGGATGGATTGAGGAGAGAGAAGGGGGTCATGGTCATGGGGGCGACCAATCGACCGTTCGATGTTGATCCGGCCTTTTTGAGAAGAATGCCGAGGAGGGTGTATGTGGGATTACCGGGGTTTCGTGCCAGGGTGGCCGTGTTGGAGACGCTGTTGGAGGGGGTGCCGTTGGAGGATGGGTTTGATGTGGAAGGTGCGGCGAGGAGGATGGAGGGGTATTCTCCGTCGGATATGAGGGAGGTGATGCAGATGGCGGCGTTGGGGCCGCTGCGTGAGGCGCGTGAGGTGGAGAGGACAAGGGAGGGGGGCTCGTTGTCATTGCCTCGTCTTCGTGAACTGCGGAATGAGGATGTGATTGGGGCGTTGGAGAGGGTGAAGCCTACATATTTTAGCAAACGGTATGAGAGGGAGTTAATGGAGTATGTTCGTAGCTCGGGGGGTTCGAATGACATTGGAGAGGTCGATTTCGAGTCTGCTGATGGAAGCGTTGACGAACCGTTCATTGCGGATCTAGGCACGTTCAGCGGAGAGTATTTGGGTGGGGGTGACGAAGATTCCAATGATTTTTCGTATGATGAGTCGGAAAGCGATGGGTGAATGATTTTATTATTTGAGCGCACGTCGAGTTCTCGTTGATCGTTTTCATTTTTGGTTGATGGCGATCCGACTCAGGAGTTGGAGAGATGGAACATCGATTTCGAAAATTTGGGGTGAATCAATAACGCCGAGTTACCATGCGCATTGGGACATGGCGACGACGAGTGCTATATCGACCATAACGGAATTTATGTGTTCATCGTGGTGAACAGTTGTACTCGGCACTCGCTACTTAAGAATTGAACACAAGTAAGCTTAATCATCATCTAGGCAGTTCTGTTCTCTTGTTATTAAGATCAGAGACCAACAAGGAATGTTGGACGATGAACGCAACAATCATGACGCCGACGCCGTCATTAGAAAGGTAGATCATGGCGTGATTCTCATGCCTCGTCCGATTCAGCCTCCTCAATCTCAGAGGAAACCTTTTCCTCCGTCTTTTCGCCACCCGAACTTGCAACACATTCACAAGGTCTAATAACATTCCCCTGAATCTCCAGCCCCGATCTCACCAAACGAATCACCTTACCCACCGCGACCTCCTCACAATACTCCTCAGCCACAGCCACAACCCGACCACCATCCACAGAATCCCCCACCGCACCATACTCCACCACACCCAACTCCTTCAAACAATCACCAAACGAGGTCCTCAAAGCGTTCAAACCTGCTGCAAACGAATCCCCCTCGAACTTCTCCCCCAGCACATTCAACTCCTCCAACACGGGCACAAAGGTTCGAACGACCCGGGCCCTGGCGGCAGACCCAACCACGGCCGCATTGGCCCCACGCATGCGCCGGTTGTTCTCGAGGGAGGCGACCTGACGCGCGTACCCCACCTCGGAGAATTTGTCGGCGTTGGATTGGAGGGTTTGTAGGGTGGATCGGTTTCGTCGGAGGTCGAATTCGAGGGTGGCGATTGTAGATTTGAGTTCGGCGATGGAGGGGTCTTCTTGGGGGGTTACGGGTTCTTGGACGGGTTCGGGTGGGGTGGCGTCGCTCAGGAAGAGGGTGGGGGGGCGACGTGGAGTTGAGAGGGTCGTGGGGGAAAAGGCGTGGATGGATGGACTCCATGACATTAGGACTAGAGCCAGACCGATGGCGTTGGATAAGGGTGACATGGTGATGAGGGAATGCTAATCTATTGGAAGGAATGCTCGCGGGATCAGGGGGCTATTATTATTAATATTGTAAGTATGATTGTAAAGAGAGGTGCGTCGGATTTCCATGGAGAGCACCACAAAAAGTGGGAGGTGACGGCGATGGGTGTATCATCCGGACAGTCGTCTGTCCATCCCTTTTTTGAAGATTCACCCTTCTACATAGAGCTTACCTACCTCGGTACTTTGTGACTTGCCCCTAGGATCCTTACTGTGCCCTCGTACACGTTGGCATATATGTGGATGACTTCGTTTACTACTTGTCCGACCCTGCTGAAGAACAAGGTTTTGAAGAGGCCATGGGCGCTTGCATGGTCCCCATTGACTTTATGGGCACTGTCGATTACTGCATTTCGATGGAACCGACAATCCGATGGGAATCTCTTGGTTCATCTACGTCAGTCTGCATTTACTGATTATACAGCTCATCGCTTCGCTTTGGACACCACTTCACCTATCCCCAACATGACACCATATCGCTCCGGTCACCCTCTCGACTCCATCCCTTCTCCGGATCCTGCTGACCCGGACCTGAAAGGTCGGACTAAATCTTACCAGGGGGCTGTTGGCTGCATCAATCGGCTCATGACGTGTACGCGACCTGATATCGCTCCCGTCAATACCTACCTCGCCTCTTATCTCACCAACCCTCACCACCAACATTTCAAGTCAGCACTCCATGCAATCAAGTATTCTCATCACTAATTCAATAGAAACAACGTCAAAATTCAATATTAGTACTTATAGCTTGTCGACTCAGTGTCATCGGCAGGGTTTGGAAAGACAGTACCGGAGAAGAGACAAGGATCATGAGGAGAAGGGAGGAGGCCGATCCCTTCCAAGATCTTGGTAAACATGGTATACCAATGGCGTGGAGAACGACGGAGACCATAAAGACTCTTCTGTATAAGCCAGTAGATATTCTTGGAGTAATCAGGATCACCCACAGGTGGACGGACAGCATATACTTCATCGTCAGGAAGGGGGGCATTGCAAAAGGCATTTACCCAACCACCTTGATGAAGTCCACACCGGTCCCGGACGGCCTTAGCAACAAGAATCTGAAGGGAGGTATACTTGAGGACCGGGGCATATCCTTTTGATTCCTCATAAATGCGATCGTCAAAATTTCCAAGAACGACGATGCGGGATTCTGCATGGAGTGGATGGCCATCATGGTCATGCTTGGCCACAAGGACACACATAGTTGGGAGAGCCTTGGGAATGTGTCCAGACTTCTTCGAACTAAGGTATTCTGACTTCTCCATACACGGGTAGACGTCCAAAGTGGCCTAGCAGTCCTTCTCTTTGGTATAGAAAGCTTTCCAAACATCACGATCAGGGTTGGATGGGTGAAGGGCCTTGAGTAAGGATGGGGGACAGGCATTGACAAGGCCCTTGGCAGAAACATGGAGCGCGGACGAAACTGGAGGACATGATTTGGGTTGCAGCCATGAACAAACATTACCCGGGAAGATGATGTCATAATTGACGAGTGTGGACCAATGTTGAGCAAAATTGGGTAAAGGCAGGGACCAAGTATGTTGTTTTGATGAGGGGTGGCGCTTGGAGACAAAGTGGAAACAAGAAGCAGGATCATGATGGAGGTAGCCTTTGTGGAAGGAGCCATCATGATCAATGGTCAACTTGGCATTCTCTTGGAACATGCACAGGAGACAATCATAGATGGAAGCCGAAGACAACAAAGGAACGGGTGGTTCGGAGGCATTGAGAAGATCCAAAAAGTCACAGTCAGTAGTGGTCCCGTCATCCAGGCGAAGGGTGTAGGGAGACAGAGTACCCTCAACTAGTTGAGGAAGGCAAGGGGACATTGAGAACCGTGCCAAGTGCCAAGTTGAACCGATTTGTTTGACCCCCGTACCAGGCGGGAAGGGTTCAGGGACAGGATCTGTGTTGTTTTGTAATAGGCCGCATAGTAACCCACCATCGTAACGAATGTTTTTGGGAAAAGTAGTTATTGGAAGCCGAACCTCGTCGAACTTGAAAACTGACGGACGGTAGTAATGTTTCGTGATGGGGTTGTAGAGCAGGATAGTGTTGGAAGTGTCGTCCCGGCCAACGGCAATTCCGTCAAGGGTCTGGGTTTGCATCTTCGACTTAGAATCACCGGTACCATCATGCGGGAAGTACCCAATCGAAAAGATATGGAACCAAGTATTAGAGTTAGGTTTCACACCGTGAACAGCCTCGAAGGGAGTGACGAGTTTTCGACCCAGACGACCGGGGACTTGGTTGATCATCAAGGCAGCGTGTTTGATCGCAAACCACAAGAACTCGCGACCAACTTGTTTTTTGGCAATGTAAGCCCGAGCCATACGAACAATTGTCTGCCAAGTCCGTTCGACAAGGCCGTTGGAACTCTGATGATTGCAGGGTGCTGCAATATTACGGGAGCCATGGCGTTTAATTCATCAAACAGTCTCTCCACTGATCAATTTCTGATCAAAATCGCAGCGAAAGGTTGTGGGAAAACCTTGGATGGCACTTTGAAAATCCTCCAGGACGCTAATGATATCATTGGAAGCAGTCAACTGCAGGCCAAAGATCCAACAGTAAAGTGTAGCAACATCCACAAGGAGAAGGGCATACTAAAACCCCCCTATGGTGAGGCAGTTGCCGTAGACGATGTCAAAATGGGCTTTGGAGAGATACCAGTGAGGAGTAACGGAGGAAGAACCACATGGGGCTTTATTCATAGTAGTGATGTCATCAAAGGATGCAGGGAGTTCACCGCAGTGTAGGAGGGTCGCATTGGAAGAAGAGGAGACAATATGGTGGGGATTCCGAAAACAATGGTTGCCAAAGACACAGTAAAGAGAAATCTTTTCGAATGTCGTCCAACGTTTGCCTGGTCCTGGGGTGCATGACGGAGGAGGAGGAGCCGATTTGGTAGGATCATCGTGTAGCAACAAGCTGTGACTGGGATAGTGGAGTACAAGTCAAATCAACCAAAAAATCTATGGGAGGCTCAGAAGGCTCTACAGGAGAGGAAGGGTCAGAGTCATGAGGAGGACCTCCGTCAACAGTGTGAGCACAGGAGGAGCCGGGGCCAGACCAAGGTTCAACATAATCCGGAGACACCAAGGGACTGCGGCCTATGGGTTGGCAAGAGAGTATTGACAGAGTCGTCCACCTCTGAAGCAAAGGTAGGAAAGTGTCCTAAGCGGTATATGGTAAAGGTTATGGATATGATGGAAATAAAATTATGATTAGTTTAATTACTATTTCTGACAAGCACTGAGATTGCCATCACAATACTATCAAAAATGGGATTGGTAAGATCACACTTGGATCTATCCTCAAAATGGGATTGGTAGGATCATC